>JAJOZX010005121.1:215000-315000 GCA_023014485.1 Bathynomus jamesi
AAGCGTCGTTCTTTACGTTATTTATACTGCGTGTTCTTTGCAGTTGAATGTATATAATGTTACGGCATGCGGGAGGTGCCCCCTTGGGGCATTGGTTTCTGCGAGTATGTAGAGGAATTACGGCATTTGGAAGAGTGAAGTCCATGGTGTAGTGGTTATCGCGTCTGACCGGCAATCGGAAGATCCCGGGTTCGATTCCCAGGTGGTACTTCATTTTTCATTTGTTGTTTTCTCTTTCTCGTCTTGCGCGGAATATCTCCTATACAAGCGTCGTTCTTTACGTTATTTATACTGCGTGTTCTTTGCAGTTGAATGTATATAATGTTACGGCATGCGGGAGGTGCCCCCTTGGGGCATTGGTTTCTGCGAGTATGTAGAGGAATTACGGCATTTGGAAGAGTGAAGTCCATGGTGTAGTGGTTATCGCGTCTGACCGGCAATCGGAAGATCCCGGGTTCGATTCCCAGGTGGTACTTCATTTTTTCATTTGTTGTTTTCTCTTTCTCGTCTTGCGCGGAATATCTCCTATACAAGCGTCGTTCTTTACGTTATTTATACTGCGTGTTCTTTGCAGTTGAATGTATATAATGTTACGGCATGCGGGAGGTGCCCCCTTGGGGCATTGGTTTCTGCGAGTATGTAGAGGAATTACGGCATTTGGAAGAGTGAAGTCCATGGTGTAGTGGTTATCGCGTCTGACCGGCAATCGGAAGATCCCGGGTTCGATTCCCAGGTGGTACTTCATTTTTTCATTTGTTGTTTTCTCTTTCTCGTCTTGCGCGGAATATCTCCTATACAAGCGTCGTTCTTTACGTTATTTATACTGCGTGTTCTTTGCAGTTGAATGTATATAATGTTACGGCATGCGGGAGGTGCCCCCTTGGGGCATTGGTTTCTGCGAGTATGTAGAGGAATTACGGCATTTGGAAGAGTGAAGTCCATGGTGTAGTGGTTATCGCGTCTGACCGGCAATCGGAAGATCCCGGGTTCGATTCCCAGGTGGTACTTCATTTTTTCATTTGTTGTTTTCTCTTTCTCGTCTTGCGCGGAATATCTCCTATACAAGCGTCGTTCTTTACGTTATTTATACTGCGTGTTCTTTGCAGTTGAATGTATATAATGTTACGGCATGCGGGAGGTGCCCCCTTGGGGCATTGGTTTCTGCGAGTATGTAGAGGAATTACGGCATTTGGAAGAGTGAAGTCCATGGTGTAGTGGTTATCGCGTCTGACCGGCAATCGGAAGATCCCGGGTTCGATTCCCAGGTGGTACTTCATTTTTTCATTTTTGTTGTTTTCTCTTTCTCGTCTTGCGCGGAATATCTCCTATACAAGCGTCGTTCTTTACGTTATTTATACTGCGTGTTCTTTGCAGTTGAATGTATATAATGTTACGGCATGCGGGAGGTGCCCCCTTGGGGCATTGGTTTCTGCGAGTATGTAGAGGAATTACGGCATTTGGAAGAGTGAAGTCCATGGTGTAGTGGTTATCGCGTCTGACCGGCAATCGGAAGATCCCGGGTTCGATTCCCAGGTGGTACTTCATTTTTTCATTTGTTGTTTTCTCTTTCTCGTCTTGCGCGGAATATCTCCTATACAAGCGTCGTTCTTTACGTTATTTATACTGCGTGTTCTTTGCAGTTGAATGTATATAATGTTACGGCATGCGGGAGGTGCCCCCTTGGGGCATTGGTTTCTGCGAGTATGTAGAGGAATTACGGCATTTGGAAGAGTGAAGTCCATGGTGTAGTGGTTATCGCGTCTGACCGGCAATCGGAAGATCCCGGGTTCGATTCCCAGGTGGTACTTCATTTTTTCATTTGTTGTTTTCTCTTTCTCGTCTTGCGCGGAATATCTCCTATACAAGCGTCGTTCTTTACGTTATTTATACTGCGTGTTCTTTGCAGTTGAATGTATATAATGTTACGGCATGCGGGAGGTGCCCCTTGGGGCATTGGTTTCTGCGAGTATGTAGAGGAATTACGGCATTTGGAAGAGTGAAGTCCATGGTGTAGTGGTTATCGCGTCTGACCGGCAATCGGAAGATCCCGGGTTCGATTCCCAGGTGGTACTTCATTTTTTCATTTGTTGTTTTCTCTTTCTCGTCTTGCGCGGAATATCTCCTATACAAGCGTCGTTCTTTACGTTATTTATACTGCGTGTTCTTTGCAGTTGAATGTATATAATGTTACGGCATGCGGGAGGTGCCCCCTTGGGGCATTGGTTTCTGCGAGTATGTAGAGGAATTACGGCATTTGGAAGAGTGAAGTCCATGGTGTAGTGGTTATCGCGTCTGACCGGCAATCGGAAGATCCGGGTTCGATTCCCAGGTGGTACTTCATTTTTTTCATTTGTTGTTTTCTCTTTCTCGTCTTGCGCGGAATATCTCCTATACAAGCGTCGTTCTTTACGTTATATATATATATATATATATATATATATATGTATGATATATATATATATATATGTATGTGTATATATATATATTTTTTTTTTAATTATTACTAATACATATGCTATATATTGTTTGTATTTTATATTTTATACTGTATATAATATAATTTGTATTTTATACTGTATATTACATGCATTTGATAAGCACACCGGACAAAAAATTAGTCACCCCTCTCAGAATGTACCTAATAACGTGTGACGGCGCCTCTGGCCTTGATAACCGCACGAATCCGGCGAGGCAGAGACTCTACGAGGTTGTGCATGTACTGAACATCGATTTGCTGCCACTCGTTCATCAGCCGGTCCCGCCAGAGTCCGTGGGTGTCTATTCCTGCGCTTCACTTTCTGTTTCCAGCCTGAACAACACCTTCGACGCATTCAGGATTAAAGGCTTCATTGGACCTGCGATGTACTCGTCGCCTCCCATCATTGGAGAACAAACAAAAACGAGACTCATCGGACCAAATTACACGTTTCCAATCTGCCGCATTCCAGTTTTTGTGCCTCTGAGCCCATTTATAACGTGCCAATTTGTGACTTGCTGTTACAGCGGCCTCTTCCGTGGTACCCTGCTCCAGATGTCCATCGCATGCAGTTCTCGTCGCAATGTCCGTTCGGAAATTGGTCGCTGGAGAACCTCATTGGTTTCTTGGAGCAATTGTTCTCTGGTTTGAAAACGATTTGCAGTTACTAGACGAGAAACATGGCGGCGGCCCCTATTGTCGAGAATTGTTTTCCGGCCACAGTTACGCCGTCGATTTTCAGTTGATTGCGAACTACACCACTCTTTGTAAACTCGCTGGACAGTACGCGTTGACACACCAACAAATTGGGCTACTTCAGACATTTTGTGTCCGTGGGCTCTGCCAAACACGATGGCTCCTTTTTGCCACTGAGTAACGTCTGCCTCACGACCCATTTTGCAGACTATATCCAACACACACTTTGTTCTTCACCACCTCATGAAACAGATCTGATCCTGTGTGCTACGTCACCGCTACTTGTCACTTACCAATGCTACATCAGCGCCTTCTGTGTGACCTTGAACTTCCTACTATCGGTGCTATTAGGGGTGACTAATTTTTTGTCCGGTGTGCTTATTTTGCGCCAATATTTTTAGGAACTCAAGGTGGAAGGATAAACATTTCCCGATGATATATCACTCGCCCCCTGATAATAATAATATTAATAATAATAACAACTGTAATAAAATTGTATATATCCAGGATACGAGTTAAGTTAGTCAGAATTTAATTTGAAAACACAAAATTTCGCTTCGTTGTTACGGTAATATTTATATTACCAAAACATCATAATATTAAAAAAAAATAAAACGCGAAAAAATAATTTATTTTTTTCGCTTGAATTGTTCTTCCGAAATAGATAAAAAGGAAAGTTTCATGAGACACAGTTATAATAAAAGGTTAAGACAAAGTAGTAAAATTTGGTTATTTTATTCTCTCTCTCTCTCTCTCTCTCTCTCTCTCTCTCTCTCTCTCTCTCTCTCTCTCTCTCTCTCTCTCTCTCTCTCTCTCTCATATTTACCAAATTTTTAGGGAGCCTGTTGGTCTCCTCCAGGGGTAATAGTCTCTTGGGGTTAAGATTCCCAAACCTATAATTATAGCTTGCGTTCGTTTAGACTTTAGAGTAATCTGGCTTGTTTGAGCCCGGGTATCTTTTCTCTCTTCTTTCGCTCCCACTCGTTTTCTTCGCTTTCTTTTCCCAGTCCACCGACCTCAACTTTTCCATTCTTCTTCTTCTTCGTTTTCCTTGATCCTTATGGAATGTACCCCACCTCGTGAAACATAGAGACAGACAGACAAACAAACAGAAACAAAATCCTTTATTCTTCTACAATAAGAAGATATTACGAATAAAGTCATACGCGAATGTTCTTTGCGGTTGAATCTTTCCCAAATAACTTGTAATCCCAAGCTGTGATAACCAGGAAGATGGATCGATTCCTGGATATGGCGAAATGACATCCCTTCTAAACATTTAAAAAGTTGTTTTTCTCCTGAAAAAGATTTCATTAACGTGGCGCAACTTAACTGGAAACAACAACGCCTTGTTGTATCATATTTCAGTAAGGAATCCAATTTATTCTACTTCCGCGTTCTCTCGTCATCATTTTGTATTGTAGATGCTCCTGATTTTATACGTCTGAGTGCATGATTTACCGGGAGTTACCAGGAGCAAGATGCGCTGCAAGTTTGCTTTTCCTACCCCCGGGCAACAAATCGTTGTCTCCACAGCGATGGGTCGTAAGTCGATTTTGGACGGTTTTGAATTAAGTAGCTAGCAGGGTTTTTTTTTTTAAGGAATTTTTAGCACTGCACATTTTATAGGCCACAGATAGATGAAATATAACTTATCCTTGCACTATCCAGTATATTACTCACTCTTCAATGCTATTTACTCATCAATCCTACTCACATATGTTTTTTCATTAAAAAAAATTGTGAACATAAATTTTAAGCGTTTATTCTTTAGTTTATAAGTACTTTATGGGCTAACATACCTTAAATTAAACTTTACAGCAGGTGACAATGTCTGTGAGATTCTTTTCATATGCACGGCGGCGGCTATATGATACGTTATTGCTGGAATAATTTTCTACATATCAACTAGAAAGAGCTAACTTTAATTTACGATAACTGCTCTATTTGTGATTTACTAAAGCATACAAAATACATCTTTGAACTGCACACATTTGCCAAGAGAACTGCACAATTTTGTTTAGAACTGCACGTTAACAAAAACCCTGGTAACTAGAAATGATTGTTGTGATGTGTTGCAGATTTTGACTCATCGTCGTAGCTCGATGCCTGATGAGTAAGGAGAAATAACACACTATGTTTTGTCGTAAGTTGCATTTACAGTAATTCTAGTTATCAGAAAAAGTCGTATGTGAGGTACGCAGAGCTGGGCAATAAATACATTGAATGTATTTAAATACTAAATACTAAATACATGGGAGAAATGTATTTAAATACTAAATACATTTTACGAATGTATTTACATACTAAATACAAAATACATCAATTGTATTTAAATACATTTGTAAATACATTTTACATTCACCGGATTTGCTTGTTGAAGCCATGACACGAACACGATAAAGAAATCAACCGCTTTCGACTAAGAGTGGCACACAACTGATTGAACTGACACGTTGAAACATGAACCATGCTGTACTACACTGTCGACGCGTCGTACTGTGCTAGTACAGAACGTGTATTAAACCAGTAAAAGTATTTACATTATATTTTGAGTATTTAAATACATTGTATTTAAATACATGAAAAACAATGTATTTATAAATACAGTTCTAAATACACAAATGTATTTAATACTGCCCAGCTCTGGAGGTACGATCATTCCTTCAAATAAAAACAAAACAAAAAACTGACTTATTCATTCCTCTGAGAGTCAGTCTTATATTAAAATTGTATTTTATAAGGTAAACGTAACAACATTTCAATATGGAACCGTGACTACTTTTCAAGTAATCCTCTCGTAAAGGAAGGGAAAATTAGTTTTCATCTCTCCTGAAAAGTCAGAGAAATTGAGTTACGACCCTTCGCTGTGGAGACGACGAAATGTACCTGTTGTAACCAAAAATGCATTCATATTACCTCGGGCCTGCTCTACACAAACTGAACCAAAAATTCAGAATCTCTGTAATTTTAATCAGTCTTTTATATTGTTTGTATGTTTAAATTCGTTGTGTGTTTATTTCCTTATAATATTAAAATAGGAGGTAAAAAAGGTATATACACAACCTAACAGCTATTCCCTTATAGCTAAATACGAGTAATTAGTCATTCGTTACCTAAGTTCAACATATATGTGTGTGTGTGTGTGTGTGTGTGTGTGTGTGAAACAGAGAGAGGTAGAGATTTTTACTGTCTGTGAAAATAATATTGCAAAATGAAGTCGCATAACTAATTAAAAAAAAAATCTGTACAAAACGTATTATTTTTTTTTCAAAACTGAAAATGAGAATTTAACTAAAAAAAATTTTTTTTAAATACTCCCCAAAAACACCAGCTTTTACGTAAAAGTAATTTGTAAGTCTTGAAGCGACTAATTAACTTGCCGTTCTAAGTGTGACTTCTACGAAATTAATAATAAAAGTGAAACTTTAAACTGTCAGTTGTACGATTTAAACAGAAAAGGGGAAAAGTAACAAATATAAATTGTTTATTTTTTCCCCTTTTTTACACTAAATATTTGCAATTAAATGAAAAAAAAGTCTGATCTTTTTTGAGAATTGAATGCAAAACGAGAAATTATAGCCATTTTATTTTTTATTTTGGGGGGAGGGGGAATGGAAAAGGGAGGGGGGGGGGGGGGTCCTTCAAGCCTCTCTCACTTCTTTTCCGGGTAAAATTTTTGCTTCGAAACGTCAGTGAAACGATATAATTAAATGATACTGAAACACAATTGAAACGTAATTTCAGTTTCACGGAAACGTTGTTGCGTGAATAACCGAAGAACGTTTTCTTTTTTAACGTGAGTCAAATATATAAATGAAACGCGGATGATTTTGCTGTTTTCGAAAACGAAATGAAACTTTATTAAAACGTCAATGAAACGTCATCAGATATTGGTTTTGATTTGATTATTCTGCGCAGCAACTTTTCCGAAAATTAAACTCTGTAAAACTGTACCTTTTTAATTGACAACAGAATCCGATAAAAACATTTTACACGCACTGTAAATTGAAAGAGGATTGAAGAGGGAATTTCCAAAATACAATGCGCGTGCGTACACACCCACACACCCACCCACACACACACTCTTTGAACGATCTATAACCTTTATGCACCCTAAATGTAATTAAATATGTGCAAAATTAGAACCAAAAGGTGTGCTTAAACAAAAAGATCCCTTTGGCACTGTCATTGGCGTTGATGGTCGGGGGGGGGGGGGGAGGAATAGACAATATTCTATGCCCCAGGGTAAATGTCTAGCGCTGTCCCCCATTTCTGAACAGAGAGGAGAGTATAACTATTATTAATTCTTGAGAAGTTTTGTAGTCCTTTATTTTAATCGCTTCATTTATAAAATTTGTCTGAATTTACGATGGATACTTTTATTAATTTCAAAAATACTTTCAATAAATTTTTAATCCCTAATTTTATTATATGGGGACAACCACCACACGACCATAAGAAGATACAGTCGATCCTCACACGAACTATTGACAATTTGATATAATAAATAATTACATCACAGTTCAATGTGGGGTATAATCAAAGATAGAGTTTACGGCCAGAAACCTCGGGACTTCGATCACACGATGACTTTGATACGTCGAGAGTTCGAGACGTTGAATAATAACAAAGAACTGTGCTGCGCTATTTGTTTTTCAGTGGTTCAAAAATGCAACCTGTGTATTGAACATAATGGAGGACACTGAATAATTTCTGTATAAATGATAAATATTATTCTTTACAAGGTGATTCCATTATTCTCAGTAAACTGACTTATGCCGCAACCCTGTATAATTAATCCAGAGAAGTAATTTCTACTTTATACTTTGTCATTTTACAGACGTCAGTAATTTTTATTTGTAATCGATTACTTTTTGCCCACCACTGTGTATATATATATATATATATATATATATATATATATATACACACACACACACCTTTCAACCTTTCAAATGCTCCATGCAATGACTCCTCATTTCACGAAGGTGTGTTTGTAAGAATTCAAAATATACAAAATTCCTTAATTCGCCTAAGAATAAGAATACTGTACAAATCTCTATGTCTATCGTAATGTACTGTTACTGCAAAAAAGATAAAAATTCTGATTCCTTATTCCTTAATTAATCGCATGAGAGAGAGAGAGAGAGTTACAAGGAGTTACAAGGAAAAGAAGTACCTCAAAAGGCCTTGCGGCCCATACCGAAAAGGTACCAACGGCAACGGGTGCCAGAGAAAAATTCCTACACCTTCAAATAGTGTGCAAGATTCGGTCTAACCTTTCCTTGAACTGATCTACAGAGGAACTGTTCACAACTTCTGTAGGTAGCCTGTTCCACGTGTCTCAGATTTTATAGGTAAAGTAATTCTCACACACACAGTGCTAAACCGTTTCAACTCCAACTTCCAACCATTGTTGGGAGTTCAGTTATCATTTAAACTAAACATGCTTCTAAAATCGATATCGTTGAACCCGTGTAAGAGCTTGAAAACCTCGATGAGTTGACCGCGCAGCCTCCGAGTTTCCATCGAAAATAAAGTCCAGGGCGCGTAAGCGTCGATTGTAGCCCATATGCCTAACAGAATGGGTTAACTTTGTGACCTTCGCCTGGACTCGCTTCAGCCTGTCAATATCTTTCCTGAGGGTGGGCGACCAGAACTGCACAGCATACTCCAGGTGCGACCGAACCAGGGAATTGTACAGAGAGAGCACAATCTCCTTGTCCCGAAATCGAAATTGCCTTCTGATATAACCCAACAGCTTCTGGGCTTTCTTTTCCACCTCTACGTTCTGTTTGGTAAACTTAAGGTCGCTGCTAATTATCACACCCAAGTCCTTCTCCAAATCAGTGGCCTCGATATTACTCCCGAACATTGAGTAGTCCGACTTGGGATTGGCGTAGCCAATGTGCATGACCTCGCATTTACCCAAGTTAAACGGCATTTGCCATTTTTCGGACCACTCTCCTATCCTACGTAGGTCCGCAGGCAGTTGCTCGATCGCTTCGAGCGTCCCAACATTGGCCCCAAGCTTGATGTCATCAGCGAATTTGACGATCCTACTGACGATGCCAACGTCGATATCATTTATGTAAATGATAAACAACAGTGGCCCCAAAACGGAACTCTGGGGAACCCCGCTAGTGACCAAGAGCCCAACCCGAGCTAGCCCTTTAATTACAACCCTCTGCCGCCTATTCTTCAGGCAGTTTTCGAGAGAGAGAGACTTTAATTTCAACTCCTTAACTTTATTTTTTTTCTGATGATTTTGGGACAAAGTTCGTTAAAAAGTGGAACTCTCACTTTTAATTCGATCGTTTCAAATTGTTTGGTGCGTTTTTGTTAATTTTGTGCATCGATGAATTCGCCACCTAAACAAAGCTTGCAATTGCATCGCTGCATTGTCTACGCTGAAATGTTGAGTAACTTTGTTCTTCAGTTAGTTGCGCCATTTTAACAATCCCATATATATATGTTACAGTGAATATCTAAAATCAGGCAGTTTGTAAATTGACTGAAATTTTAGGCAATGTGTCAAATTGATGATACACACAAAGCCTAACCTAACCTAACCTTTCTGGTAATGCTGCATATGCATGCCCACTGGTATTTCCCAATATGCTGCCTAAAAATTCATTAGGTTAAGTTAGGTTAGGTGTGTATCATCAACTTGACACATTGCCTAAAATTTCAGTCAATTTACAAATTGCCTGATTTTAGACATTCATTATAATATATGAGATGAATTTCACATTTAAACACGTGACACGTGAAATGAATGAATGATGCAAACCATGCCCTGACGAGGTATTTTGCTTCCTTGTGAGTTTGCATCATATATATATTTATTTATTTATTTATTTATTTATTGTTTTGATGTTCTTATCTCTTTAATTTTGCTATTTTACGATTGTTTATATCTCGTTACACGGAGAATTGTAAAAATAAGATAATCGCTTCAAGATCTTTATAGTTGTGATTTTTTAAGGGTCGCACTTTCTATAATCTCTCAATACGCTCAATAGTCCATTATTTTCTCAGTAATCTCAGTGATCACTCTTTATTCTCTTAATAATCCTCGGTCTTAAGAGTTAATGGGTGTGAGAAAAAAATCTCTTAAAATTCGATCAATTTGGGGTTAAAATACCCCAGGCTCGAATTCCTGATCCACGAAAGTGATTAAAAAAAAAGGACCTTGGTTTTAATCTACTTATAACTGTTTGCGCAGAACTCGGCCCTGGTCTCTCTCTCTCTCTCTGTCTCTCTCTCTCTCTCTCTCTCATCTTGAAGACTTGATTCCTTATTCCGAAAACGAAAAAGAAATTTGCCCTTATTCAAAAACTCTCTAGCTCAATCCAGGATTTTCGCTTCCTATTTTTCCAACTTGTAACTGCAATTTATCTGATTATATATATATATATATATATATATATATGATGAATAAAACCACGAAGGAAAGGAAAAACAGAGTGGTGCTCAAGCGCTTTCGTCATTAGACGAAAGCGCTTGAGCACCACTCTGTTTCCTTTCCTTCGTGGTTTTATTCATCATAAATATTTTTCACGTGTTACTTTCGTGAAATATATAAAAGTATGCAGGAAGAAGGAGCCAAAGGCGAACGCTCGCAAAAATGTTCCTCCTCCTATAGAATGAAAAGGAGAGAGCCGAAATCAAAGTCCAGAGTTTTCGAGCTACCTGAACACACTGCATTTGAAAGCTTGGAGGTCATAGACAGGGGGAAAGATGAATTGAGGAAGACTGTTCCAGAGTTGTCCAGTTAAGTAGATGAAAGGTTGAGAATACCGATTAACCTTTGCGTTAGTTTGTTGGACAGAAGGAATGAAAATGTGTCGAAAGTCTGGTACTGCAAGCTCGCCTTAATGGAGGAGGCATACAGTTAGCGAGTTCAGAAGAGCAGTGTCCGTTATAATAGTTATAGTAAAGAGAGAGTGAGGCAACAGTGTGGCGAAGAGAGAGGTATTAAGACAGTCAGTAAGAGGCGGGGAACTGAGGAGACGAAAAGCCTTTGATTCCACCCGGTCAAGTAGAGCTGTACAATCTGCTCTAGGTCATTCAGGATAGAAAAGTTGTAAGCTAGTTCACGAGGGATGTCAGAAATGGGAGGAAAGCGAAAGGTGGTTGCGAACATTGAAATCACCTAAAATGAAGATTTCAGCGAAAGGAGAGTGGGATGGAATGTGTTTCACTTTGGAAGTGAGATAGTCAAAGAGTTTAGGATAATCAGTATAATTAAGAGAAAGGTAGACAGCACAGATGTATTTAGTTTGTGATTGGCATGTAAGCCGTAGTCAGAGGGTGTAGAATTCGTAGGATTTAAGTTCGGGAATACAAGAGCAAGTTAAGTCGTTGTGTACATATACGTAACATCCACCTTTGGAATGAAATTGAGTATACAGAAAGTAGGAGGGTACACAAAAGGGTCGCTGTCAGTCGTCTTAGACACCCGAGTTTCAGCGAGGAGGAGAAGGTGAGGTTTAGAGAAGCGGTGGTGGTGCTCAATAGATTGGAAGTTAATGAAAAGTGTCCATGTGGCCATCTCGAATGGATGGTGGCAGAACCAGTCCCGCTGCCCAGTTTGCCATTAGTGGGGACATTTATGGTTCCCTCCCAAAGGAACTTCGAGGCTCTTAAAGACTATGCCATTTTTTTTTTAATTTTGAAAGGATTGTGAAGCGTGAACGATGCATTATGCGCAGTAAGGAATAGAGGGAGAAGTGCGCGTTTAAGAGCATACTGGACTGCTCACAGGGTAGATGAGACACGGAAAAAGAATAGTTAAGGATAATAATAACAGGAGAAACGGGAGTTCCAACACCCGCTGGAACGTCCCCTACCCTCCCAGGTTTTCCTCCCTGGTCGATTAGTGTATACAATCTCCTACTCATATGAAAATGAAAAGGTTTATATATATATATATATATATATATATATACATACATACACACACACACTGTATAGTAAGCTAGTTTGATTAAAAGGTTTGAAATAGAATTGTTGTGTAGCTTTTAATTTAATTACGTTTTCTAATTAAGGCGTTTTATGCTATGAATTTTTTTTTCGAGAGAGAGACTATCCCACTTAGAGAAAGATAAAATTTAAATAAAGTTTCATGCTGCGAATAAACATAAAAGCAAATGCATAAAAAATAGAGAGGAGAGAGAGAGGAGAGAGAGAGAGAGAGAGAGAGAGAGAGAGAGAGAGAGAGAGAACATGTAGACATGCGGAAATAAAATGAAAATGAAATATCACTTGAGAGAAAAGTAATTTCCATATTTCAGATACGAGTAGTAATAATAAATATTAAAAAAGAAGAACGGTGTGAAGCGCATAGTTTAAAAGACGTCAAAACTAGTGAATAAATAGCTTGCGTGGATAATTTTATTATCTGGGTGTCGAATCCCTCGTATTAGACTGTATTTAGCGCGTCTTGTTACATCCTGGAAGCACGAGATATTGTGGTTAGCGAATATTTGTGAAGTTGAGCGTCTTGGAGGTAACTTATGCAGCAGTCTAAAAGATCTCTTATAAAGCAAATTTACGAAACCTTTTTTTGAGAATTAAGTCAAAGTCGCTGCCTATGTATGTATGTTAGTGCAGAAAGTACGAAAAAGAGTGTCTTTAGCTTTATTTGTACAGAATCTGAAGTTCTTTATAATCATTATTTGCTTTTACGCAGAAACTTCGATATTATTTTCTTATATCTGAGTCGTCACTCAAGGAGCTGGTAATAATTTGACCCAGATACTTAAATTCTTGTACTTGTTCTACTGGTTCACTTTTCATTTTAAAAGTAATATTAGCCGAGTGATTGTATGACATTTATATCGTGGTTCCGTGAATATAATTCGTAAAGTTTTATAAGCTGATCCGAACCTTTAACTGAAGGACATATTAACCCATTAGTGCCCATTGGTAGAATTCCTACCGACAAAATTTTGTCGGTAGGAAATTCTACCAATGGGCACTAATGAGTTAATACTATATCATCGACATGACTAAATTATTTATCTATATGGTATTTATGCAACATCCTACTTTTGCCTCATTAACCCGCTGGATGCCAACCGGGTTTTTGGCTGTTTATCCTGCTGTACCAGCCAGCTATGACAATGAAATAAACAAGAACGACCCACCGGTGGGTCGTGCGGTACCCACTGAACACCCTGCCACGACCCACCGGTGGGTCGTGTGGCACCCAGCGTGTTAAGTGAAGCAATTAAGCCATAACCATACACTAAACTCGCAGAAGAGAGAGCAAGGAGTCTCTTTCAACTACGCATGAAGAACCAAAACACTCCGATAATGCATTGCCTCGTGTAACTGTAAAAGTTTGGTGCGTCTGCCAAAATTTGAATTTAATACATAAAATATTACATCCTTATCCTCCCATCTTCTACTTTTCTAAATAAAATAATGTATTTTGATTCACTTTATCATAAGTGTTGCTTATATCAAAGAAACAACTGTAAATAGTTGAATTACTATCAGTGTTTT
Organism: Bathynomus jamesi; assembly: GCA_023014485.1. Taxonomy (NCBI): domain Eukaryota; kingdom Metazoa; phylum Arthropoda; class Malacostraca; order Isopoda; family Cirolanidae; genus Bathynomus; species Bathynomus jamesi. The sequence continues at coordinate 228,691 of JAJOZX010005121.1, forward strand.
TAATTACAATCTCTTTCAATGCATGAACACAAATCAGTTGAATGCGACCTTTTAAAACGAAACTGATGAGGAGATATCCATAAATAATCATTTAATCGGCGTAGCAAAAGTTTCTCAAGCAGCTTTGAGAAGAAAGAGGCAATAGGAATAAGTGAATAGAATGTCCTCATATTTTTGACAGCGGATATGATATATATATATATCCTCATACAGGATGTCTCGGAAGTCTGGACTCCTAGGCCATTAGAGTTATTTATTAATTTTGTGTGCCAAAATCAGTGTGAAGGAACTACGAAACATTCAAAGAAGGGTACTTACAACAATTGATATGTGTATGCTAGTTAATGGTATGCAGTTTGAACAATTGTTAAAATAAAAGTAAAAAGTGAACTCTGCCTATGAGTTCATACTTCTGAGACACCCTCTATATATAATTATGAGCTAGCACGACTGAAATAAGCATCAAGATATGAAGATTCCCCACGTCATTAACATAGTTTTAAAAATCCATTTGGGATAGCGTAACAAATCGAATTTCGTATCATATACCTGAATGAAGTCAACTTACGTACGTAATCGCATAAAATCGACTTGCATAAAGTCTACCCTACATAAAATATGCTCTCATAAGACCGAGGGTGATTTGAGAGTCTCTCCACTTCACGTAAGCCATTCATCTTATAAAACATTGATACCTGGGGAAGAACCTGTCTTTAACTCTAATTAGACTGAATTTCGGGTGTAAAAACAGAAATGCAAATAGCTTACGGACAGACAAAGAAGACGCATAAATACAGACACAAAATAAAACACACACACACACACACACACACACACATTGAGAGAGAAAAAGTGAGAAAGAGAAATAAAGTGAGGAGAAAAGGAGAAAATAAGAAATTAAGCCGAGAAAAGAATCTCCTAAAAACGTACGATCATTTTATACTTTCCCCAAAGGAGCAAATTTGCATCGGAGATTTTAGAATTTTTCTACATTCCTTCCGTTATCAAACTGACAAGAAGTATAAATTAGGTGGGAAAAGTGCTCAAGAAATAAAAGAGCGAAGAATAGATAAAGGAAGAGAGAAGGAACAAAGAAATGTGAAAGAAGGATAAAAAAAAAAAAGAGAGAAAATGGTTATAAAAAAGGTGAAAGAAAATTTGTCAACCTATAAACTACGAGAGAGAGAGAGTTACAAGGAAAAGAAGTACCTCAAAAGGCCTTGCGGCCCATACCGAGGAGGTACCAATGGCAACGGGTGCCACGGAAAATTTTCTACACACTCAAATAGTGTGCAAAATTTGGTCTAACCTTTTCTTGAACTGATCCACAGAGGAACTGTTCACAACTTCCGAAGGTAACCTGTTCCATGTGTCACAGATCTTATACATAAAGTAATTCTCACACACACTAGTCCTAAACCGTTTCAAATCCAACTTCCAACCATTGTTGCGAGTTGGGTTATCATTTAAACTAAACATACTTCTAAAATCGACATCGTTGAACCCGCGTAAGAGCTTGAAAACCTCGATCAGTTGACCGCGCAGCCTCCGAGTTTTAAGCGAAAACAAGTTCAGGGCGCGTAACCGTCGATTGTAGCCCATATGCCTAACGGAAGGGATTAACTTTGTGGCCCTCGCCTGCACTCGCTCCAGCCTCTCAATATCTTTCCTGAGGGTGGGTGACCAGAACTGCACAGCATACTCCAGGTGCGGCCGAACAAGGGAATTGTACAGTGAGAGCACAATCTCCTTGTTCCGAAACTGAAATTGCCTCCTGATATAACCCAATAGTTTCTGGGCTTTCTTTTCCACCTCTACGCACTATTTCGTAAACTTAAGGTCGCTGCTAATTAGCACACCCAAGTCCTTTTCTAAATCAGTCACCTCGATATTACTACCCAACATCGAGTAGTCCGACTTGGGATTGGCGTAGCCAATGTGCATCACTTTGCATTTACCCAAGTTAAACGGCATTTGCCATTTTTCGGACCACTCTCCTATCCTACCTAGGTCCGCACGCAGTTCCTCGATAGCTCTGGGCGTCCCAACATTGGCCCCGAGAGAGAGAGAGAGAGAGAGAGAGAGAGAGAGAGAGAGAGAGAGACCGAGACCTTTCGGTCCACTCGGGGAAGTTCCTCTTGTTAAACCAGTTCATTTTTTTACTATTCTAGCAGTAGTAGAAAACTGGATAGAAAAGCATAAGGCTCTCCCTCCTCACTCTCCGCTCCCTTCCCGCCACGGGTGAGTACGGAAAAAGGTTGAAGAAAATACCTTGCCCTGGTATTGCCCGAAAGTGATCAGACTTGTTCTTCATCTGCATGGACCACTCAACCATGCATCTTCACCTGTAGACTTATCTAACGATGTACTTTATGGTAGTCCCTTTGGTGAAGTTGGTTTCTTAGTCAGAAAAAAATTAACAAAAAATGTAAGAATTCGCACGAGCGATGATGAAAGATTGATAGGTATTTAGATATATTGTCAGTAATTCTACTATTTATAGTTGTTTTTTGGATACAAGCAAGCATATGATAGAGTGAATCACAATATTCTATTTAGAAGACGAGAATGTTCCACCAGATGTTTTAAATTTATTGAAATTTTGGTACACACACACACACACACACACACACACACACACACACACACACACACACACACACACACACCAAACTTTTACTGTTAGATGAGGCAGTGTATTGTCCGAATGTTTTGGTTCCTCATGGGGAGTTAGACAAGGCTCCTTACTCTCCTTTGTTGTTTAATATATATAATGATGGCTTAATTGCTTCCCTTAATGAGGCAGGAGTGGAATGCTGTATAGATGACATGAGGATAAATAACTTCGTCTATGCCGATAATATGGTGTTAATAAGTCTTTCGGTAAAAGGTCTGAATCATCATAAAAATTTGTGAATCATAGTCACAGAACCAAACATCTCATCCTCGGCCTTCTCCTTCTCCTTCTTCTTCTTCTTCTTCCAGGTGGTTCACCTGATGGAACCACATGGAAGAAGGAGAAGGGGAAGGCCGAGGATGAGATGGAGAGAGTGTGTGGAGGGTGATATGATGGAGCGAAATCTGGCAGCGGATGTGGCGTTGGACAGAAATGAGTAGCGAAGGCGGATTAGGAACAGCGACCCCACTTAGGCATGGGAAAATGCTGCCAACAAAGAAGAAGAAAGAAGTAGTCACAGAACCATGACATTAATTTTAACGTTACTGAAACAATGGTCATGCAGTTCCATCCTTAAAGCTCAAACCAAACAGCTAATATTATTTTCAAGTTGAGACACGACCCAACAGAGCAGGTACAAGGATTTAAGTATCTGGGTCAAACTATCACCAGCTCCTTGAGTGACAACTCAGACATAAGGAAACAATATCGAAGTTACCGTACTGAGGCAAACATGATTATAAGGAACTTCAGATTCTGTACAAGCGAAGCTGGAGACGCTTTTTTTTGTACTTTCTGCACAATATTTATGGGCAGCAACTCTGGGTTAATTAAAAAAGGCTCCCGCAGAACCGTCAGTTTGCTTTACAACAGATCTTATAGACTGTTGCATAAGTTACCTCCAAGATGCTCAGCCTCTCAAATATTCCAAGCGCAACGTCGTTCCGAACCTCTCTGAGGGTAACAAGACACGCTCAACAATACAGTCTAATACGAAGAATTAAAAACTCAGACAATCCAATTATCGAAGCTATTCATCAGTCCTGCTTTGTCTTCTAGACTGTGAGCCTCTTGTAAGGAAAACGTTTGTCTATAGTCCCATTTAACTCCTGCAATAAATTTTAGTTTTATAAAGAAAGCCGTTAATACAAATTTTATTATTTCTCGTTTCTTTACGTGTATTATTGTTTTTATTATCGGTGTCCATTTTTTTAAAAATTTATTGTTTAATTAGTTATATCGTTGATTACCTTGATGGATACTGTACCCTTTTATTTTATGGAATCTCTCTCCTGCCAATAAACATTATCATCGTCATCATCATCATCATCAGCGAGACTATTTTAGATGAAATAACTGTTTACGAGGCTGAGATTGCGCATTATATCGATAGGCTAAAAGTTAGCAAGGCTCCAGGCCCTGACGCTTTTTATCCTAGACATTTGAAAGATTTGAAAGACGTTATCGTAGGCCCCTTAGCGAAGATTTTTAATCAGTCACTCGAAACGGGGATTATTCCTGAAGACTTCAAATTAGCTAACGTCACGCCTATTTTTAAAAAAGGCGACCGCGCGGTAGCTAGCAATTATAGGCCCATTAGCTTAACGTCAATTGTCGGTAAACTTTTGGAATCCGTAGTTAGGGATCGTATTATCGATCACTTAGAAAGTAGGGGTTTGATTAATAGTAGTCAGCACGGGTTTCGACGCCATAGGTCTTGTTTAACAAATTTGTTAGAATTTTATAACGAAATAGTGCGCGAATACGATAGGCATAGGGCAGCTGACGTTATTTATTTAGATTTTAAAAAGGCGTTCGATACAGTTCCGCATAGGAGACTAATTGCGAAGGTTAAAGCGCACGGTATCCGCGGTCAGGTAGCTAACTGGTTAGAAGAATGGCTTCGTGCTAGGAGGCAGAGGGTCGTAGTTAATGGTAGTGAATCGGGGTGGTTAGAGGTAGGTAGTGGTGTCCCACAGGGTTCAGTGTTAGGCCCATTGTTATTCGTAATTTACATTAACGACATAGATGTAGGATTGATTAGTAACGTGTCAAAATTCGCGGACGATACTAAAATAGGCGGTAAGGTTGTTAACGAGGACGATAGAAATAGGATCCAAGACGATGTAGATAGGATTATGGAGTGGACGGATAAGTGGCAGATGCAATTTAACGTAGATAAATGTAAAGTTTTGCATATAGGTTCTCGCAACAATAATTACGTGTACACGATGGATGATAGGGATTTAGCGAGCGTTGACGAGGAAGTAGATTTAGGCGTACGCGTAACTAAAGATTTAAAGGTTAGGAACCAGTGCCTGGAGTCTTGCGCAAAAGCTAATAGGATGTTAGGCTTCATAGCGCGTAATTTCGAATTTAAATCGAAGGATATTATATTGCCCCTTTACAAGTCCCTAGTCAGGCCTCATTTGGAATATGCCGTTCAGTTTTGGTGCCCGTACTTGCGTGAGGATATTGATAGGTTAGAAAGGGTTCAGCGTCGTGCCACGAAACTTATTCCGGCATTGCGCAATAAGCCTTATGAAGATAGGATTAAAGTGTTAGACTTGTATTCACTCGAAACTAGGAGATTAAGGGGGGAGCTTATTGAAGTTTTCAAAATCGTTAATAACATCGATAACGTAAATTTTGACAAATTGTTCACTTTCGATAATAGTAATACTCGCAATAACGGATTCAAGTTGCGTGGCAGACGTTTCATTACTAATATCGCTAAAAACTTCTTTACGTTTAAAGTAATTGATAAATGGAATAATCTTCCCGCGTCAGTCGTTCATTCTACCAGCGTTAATGTGTTTAAGAACCGTCTTGACAGACATTTTAAAAATATTAACGTTGTTTAAAATTAAAAAAGAAAGTTAACAACAGGAGCTCTGGTGGTGGTGCTCGAGGATGAGTCTGTTGACGATGAATGCCAGCTTGTGACATGCCAGCGTGATGCCAGCAATAAAAAAAAAAAAAAAAAAAAAAAAAATTAGACTAACACGAATGTAGATGTAGCTCATAGCGTAAACTAACCCACTTTTTGTTTAACTTTACCTACTTTTTTTTTTTTTCTTATCCTCCTTACTTGCATGTCTCTAACTCTTTTCTTGCATGTTTGTAGTTTGCATGGTATGACAGTGAGTTAAGACTGTGTTTGCATGGTTTGTAAGCGTTCTTATTTTACTTCTTTTCATCTTTCACCCCTCTCCTATATTCTCCGACTATTTTTCTGACTTGTCGGCAGTGGCCGGCGGATGATGATGGTGAGACTTTTTCCCTCTTTTTCTGAATGAATGTTAACCCACGAATGATAGGTGTTGCTCCTTACTTAACCCCTTATTCTCCTCTCTTCTCTTAACCCCCTACTCTCTCCTTTCTCTCGGGCTAGCCTTAGAGTGGATCTTAGGGTCTTTGTTAGCCTTAGCTTCTGTAGATCTGTAGATCATCATCATCATCATTATCATTATTATTACCATATACAGTATATGTCGGTATTGTCGCTACGTGTACTTTTTATGTTTATTTCCATTCTTTTGTTTTGGTAAGTCTTAACTTTGGGTATTTTTTATTATTACTCGTTTCAGTAAGTGTCTTATTCTTATTTCTCTTTTAGTTATAATTTTTAGTCTTTCAAATTTATTATTGTTTCATTTATCTTATCGTTTATTACCTTCAGCAATATTGTACTATTTTATGGGATTTATATCCCACCAATAAAGCTTATCATTATCATCGTAATTCAACCAAATTCAGCCATGCGATGGTTCCACCACCCATGGTTATTTCCATGGTAACACACTTAGATGAATTAACTATTGGAGAAAGAGAGAGTTACAAGGAAAAGTAGTACCTCAAAAGGCCTTGCGGCCCATACCGAGGAGGTACCAATGGCAACGGGTGCCAGGGAAAAATTCTGTCACCCTCAAATAGTGTGCAAGATTCGGTCTAACCTTTTCTTGAACAGATCCACAGAAGAACTGTTCACAACTTCTGATGGTAGCCTGTTCCACGTGTCACAGATCTTATACGTAAAGTAATTCCCACACACACTAGTCTTAAACCGTTTCAAATCCAACTTCCAACCATTGTTGCGAATTGGGTTATCATTTAAACTAAACATGCTTCTAAAATCGACATTGTTGAACCCGCGTAAGAACTTGAAAACCTCGATGAGTTGACCGCGCAGCCTCCGAGTTTCCAGTGAAAACAAATTCAAGGCGCGTAAGCGTCGATTGTAGCCCATATGCCTAACGGAAGGGATTAACTTTGTGGTCCTCGCCTGCACTCGCCCCAGCCTCTCAATATCTTTCCTGAGGGTGGGCGACCAGAACTGCACAGCATACTCCAGGTGCGGCCGAACCAGAGAATTGTACAGAGAGAGCACAATCTCTTGTTCCGAAATTGAAATTGCCTCCTCATATAACCCAACAACTTCTGGGCTTTCTTTTCCACCTCTACGCACTGTTTCGTAAACTTAAGGTCGCTGCTAATTATCACACCCAAGTCCTTTTCCAAATCAGTGGCCTGATACTCACAACATGGAGTAGTCCGATTTGGGATTGGCGTAGCCAATGTGCATGACCTCGCATTTATCCAAGTTAAACGGCATTTGCCATTTTTCGGACCACTCTCCTATCCTACGTAGGTCCGCAGGCAGTTGCTCGATCGCCTCTGGCGTCCCAACATTGGCCCCAAGCTTGGTGTCATCAGCGAATTTGGCGATCCTACTGACGATGCCACCGCATTTATGTAAATGATAAACAACAGTGACCCCAAAACGGAACCCTGAGGAACCCCGCTAGTGACCGAGGCCCAACCCGAACTAGCCCCTTTAATTACAACCCTTTGCCGCCTGTTCTTCAGCCAGTTTTCAATCCACCTACCTACTTCCCCACTAATACCCAGCGCGCGCACTTTGGCCATTAGCCGGCAGTGAGGTACCTTATCAAAGGCTTTCTGAAAGTCGAGATAAATTATATGAATCGCCCTACTCTTATCATACTCACTCAACATGACGTGGAAAAACTCAAGCAAGTTGGTGAGACACGACCTATGCCGTCTAAACCCATGTTGGGAGTCCCCAAGCAGCTTGTACGAATCCAAATGGTCAACGATCCTATCCGCTATTATCCCCTCTAATAATTTACCTACAACCGAAGTGAGACTAATGGGACGATAGTTCCCTGGACTTTCGTGATTCCCTTTCTTAAAAATAGGGGTCACGTTGCTTTCCCTCCAGTCACCAGGCACCTGGCCCGTCTCCAACGATTTGTTGAAGACTGTAGCCAGGTGGGGAGCCACCTGGTCGCGCACCTCCCGCAACACTCTGGAGAGGAACTAGTCTGGCCCAGGAACCCTAAACGCGCTCAGTTTGTCTATTCTATCGGCAACGACTGTCGCGGTACACCGAACACTATCCAGGCCAGCACCTTCGTGCCTGACGCCTGGCTCGGGGATGACGCAGGTGTCCTCCCTGGTGAACACTCCCCCAAAGTACTCATTCAGCACATTAACGATGTCCGCGTCGGAGGTCCGCAGAACGCCGCTTCTAATGGGCTTTCTACCATTAACATAACTGAAGAACTCCTTAGGGTTCCCCTTGCAGAGGCTTGCCACCCGGAGTTCTTCGTTACGTTTTGCTAGAGAGAGAGAGAGAGGAGAGAGAGAGAGAGAGAGAGAGAGAGAGAGAGAGAGAGTTACAAGGAGTTACAAGGAAAAGAAGTACCTCAAAAGGCCTTGCGGCCCATACCGAGGAGGTACCAATGGCAACGGGTGCCAGGGAAAATTTTGTGAAAGTTTATTTTTCTTTCAACTATCCTAGCAGTAGTAGAAAACTGGATTGAAAAGTAGAAGGCTCTCTCCCCACCCTCCGCTCCCTCCCTGCCAGAGGCAGGTACGGAAAAAGGTTGAAGAAAATACCTTGACCCTGGAAAAGTAGCCAAGGAAATTTTACAGGAAAGTGGAGAATATATAAATAGCTCTACAGTGTATATTTAGCTTGCTCACAGAGACACCGAGCAAGCGAACTCCTGCAGAGTTTTCTGAGGTTTTAATCTTAAACTATGAGTGTGTTCAGTACTTTGTCTAGCCTATTTTTAAACAGATTTACACTTTGACTGGAAACAACCTCTGAGGGAAGTTGGTTCCAGATATTAACTATTTTATAGGAAAAGAAATTTCCGCAGACTGAGGTCCTAAATGTCTTTACACACTCAAATAGTGTGCAAGATTTCGTCTACCCTTTTCTTGAACTGATCCACAGAGGAACTGTTCACAACTTCCGAAGGTAACCTGTTCCATGTGTCACAGATCTTATACGTAAAGTAATTCCCACACACACTAGTCCTAAACCGTTTCAAATCCAACTTCCAACCATTGTTGCGAGTTGGGTTATCATTTAAACTAAACATACTTCTAAAATCGACATCGTTGAACCCGCGTAAGAGCTTGAAAACCTCGATCAGTTGACCGCGCAGCCTCCGAGTTTCAAGCGAAAACAAGTTCAGGGCGCGTAACCGTCGATTGTAGCCCATATGCCTAACGGAAGGGATTAACTTTGTGGCCCTCGCCTGCACTCGCTCCAGCCTCTCAATATCTTTCCTGAGGGTGGGCGACCAGAACTGCACAGCAGAGAGAGAGAGAGAGAGAGAGAGAGAGAGAGAGAGAGAGAGAGAGAGAGAGAGAGAGAGAGATTGATTGATTGATTGATTGATTGATTGATTATAAGAAAGTAATAAAGCTTAAACTTAGTATAATTTTTTTTTTTTAATTAGTGGTAAATTTTGTTTGTGTACGCACTGTCGCTTTAACAAGATAAAATTTTCCCTCTTCCAAATTTGCATTTTAATAAGAGGTAGTTTTGAGAGGGTAAAATTTCTAAAAAGCTCTTTAGTCATTAAACTTTAAAAAAAAAATGTAGTCTTATTTTCAAAGTTTGTAAACCGCGTATATAGTTTAAACTAACCTAATGGAAAAATCTAATATTCGAACTTTCAAGATATTATACGATATTATTAACCACACACACACACACACACACACACACACACACACACACACACACACACCACACACACACACACGATATTTTCACCTAATTAGTGGCTGGAAATTTTGTTGAACGGGACTTATACATTTACAGAGATACTTTAGCGTCACCAATTTATGTCAGGAAAATTAACTTTGTTGAGGAATGTTAATACCATATAGCGAAAAACTTTTTTCATGTAACCAGTATTGAATACTTTGAACATATATATATATATATATAGTATACGTCGTAGCCAGTGTCGAAGCACCGCTTCCCGTGATCAGCGAAGTTAAACGGCATTGGGTCTCAGAATGGGAGACCGTTCTCCACGCCCAAATTATATAACGACCCGTGGCTCGGATCTCGGGTAAAGTTGTAGGTCCTCTACATCTTTTGACTTTAGATGTTGCGAAGGAGGTTAAACAACCCCATTATCACATCAGTGTGTGTATATATACATATACACAACAGATGCTTGTGCATATAGATAAATTACCTTATTTTCAACCTTTTGAAGTTGTCACTCTGTAAATTGAAAGCGATGGCTTTGACATTGCAAAGTATCTATAAAACTGGCACACATATTTACGTGTCTGAACTTATATAATAATCTGCGTCAGACGTGGGAAGAATTTCAACACAGCCATCCTGAAAAGGCAAAACTGACATTCAGAACTGTTAGTAACACCCTGAAAAGGTTGGAAGAGCGAGGTTTAGTTCGGAACAGATCACCCTCGGGAGGCTGTCCTGTCACAATCCCATCATAGCAGATCTACGAGGTCCAGTCACTAAATTCGCGGAATCACCATTACTTATTTTTAATAATTATTTATTAAAAATTCTGCGAATTTATCGACCGGACCTCTTACATACCTTCATTTTGAGCGTGAACTATTAAAAGTGGTTGATTTACAGTTTTTGAAACAATTTATAAACTGAATTTGCAGCGACACTCTATTTAACCATTCCTATTCAACGATTTCTTTATAGGGCAAATACTTTATAATAACTGATAATAACATTCGTTTCCATTTTTTCCATTTTATTTCCATCATTCAATTGCTTATAAATAAAACTTTACGAGTGACTCTGTTCCCCATAAAAATGTTGTTTTATATATATATATATATATACAGGGTGGGCGGAAAGTAGCTCCCTAATTTAAATTACATATAAATTATGTATAAATTGTGATTGTATTGTTATATTGTTATGGTGTGTTCTCTAAAGTGGTACAATTGTAACGTTCATTTTTTTTTTCATTTCAGATTGAAGGGTAACATGGCTGAGCGTTTAACACTGCAGGAGCGTGCCCAGTTGGCGGCACGGTACGAAGTTTGGCAATCTGTCGTTCGAGTTCAAAGATGGTGGCGGGCCATTCACGGACCACGTGCCCAAGTGGACCCGAAACAATCAAGAACTGCCACTCGAAGCTCATGACCACGGGGTCTGTGGCAGATGTTCGAAGATGTGGTCGCCCTTCGACATCCAGGGCCAAAGAGACGGTGCAGGCAGTTCAGGAAATGTTCGCACGGAGTCCACGAAAGTCAACTCGCCAAGCAGCTCGGGAAAGTGGACTCTCCCGCTACTCAGTGCGAACTGTGCTGAAGAAGGAGCTGAACTGGCGTGCGTGGAAGCCGCATTACTGCCAATCTCTCTCGGACGAGGACTGCGACATTCGCATGGAGTTCGGGGAAATCATGCTGGCTTGGCATGAAGACTGGCCCCATCTCTTCCGCAACATCCTCTGGAGCGACGAGGCGGTGTTCCACGTCGGAGGCTTTGTCAACCGCCACAATTGCCACTACTGGGCAGGAGAGGATCCCATGGTTACCGCTGAAAAACGGCAGAATCGGTTCAGTGTAACGGTGTGGTGTGGTATGACCTCAGATCAGGTTGTGGGCCCATTCCTTCTGCGCAACACCATGAATGCTGAGCGGTACCTTGCTATGTTGCGAAACGAGGTCTGGCCGGTTGTCAGCACATGGGAGAACATCGACGATCTGATATTTATGCAAGATGGCGCCCCTCCGCACTTCGCTCTTGTTGTCCGTGAGTGGCTGGATGCCCACTTCCCTGGGCGTTGGATGGGTCGTCGTGGTCCACATCAATGGCCAGCCAGGAGCCCCGACTTGACACCGTGCGACTTCTTTCTTTGGGGGTGGGTAAAGGAAGAAGTCTACCGCACCAAACCGAGGACATTGGAAGAACTGGAGGACCGAATTCGGGAAGTCATGTCCTCCATCCCGCCGGAGTTCCTGCTAAAGTCAGTGGACGCCATTCCTGGGCGGCTCCAGAAGCTGGTGGAAAGAGTTGGAGCCCACATTGAATTTTAGAGAAAACCTACCATGTATGCCTACCTTTTCATATTATTTCTTCTGAAATAAATGGATAATATACGTATTTTTTTACCAATCCAAAATAGGGAGCTACTTTCCGCCCACCCTGTATATGATGAATAAAACCACGAAGGAAAGGAAACACAAAATGGTGCTCAAGCGCTTCGTCTAATGACATCCTCAGGAACACTGAAGTACATAAAAGGGTAACAGCCTATATATAGGTTACAGAAAGAAAAAAAAAGAAAAATAAATAACATACATACATACACACACACACACACACACACACACACACATACATACATATCTATATATACATATATATATATATATATATATATATATATATATATATATATATATATATATATATATATATATATATGCAATAAACAGAGAAGTAAAAAAAAAATTAAAAATTAAAGGATTATCCGTGAGGCGTACAGATTTGTAAGGAATAATATCGATTTTTAGCACAAGATCAATGGATTATAAAAATACAAATTTATATTGGAATACTGCCCGGGTTTTAACACTCTGCCTATGGTCAGGTTTCGATATATATAAAAATAAAATGCAAATTAAAAGTTAATAAAGTAGCAGACAAGTTTACCAAAGATTTAGTGTTCTACCTTTCTTATCTAAATCTGTTTGGAAGGAATTCAAAATAACAGGATCGAGTTGAAAAAGACCTTTGCTTATGTTGAAGTTATTTGAAAGTTGGATAATGGCAGACTCAAGAATATTTTTTAACAATGTTGCTAGAATGGAATAAAACTGAAGCATTATTCCAATCAATACAGTGGGCTAACTCTGACAAATGGACAAAAAGGGCACTGGACAACTGTCCTGTTCTAACGGAATATTGATGCTGTTTTATACGTGTGTGCAAATCCTTTCCCGTCTGACCTATGTAAAAGGAATCACATTGTTTACAACCAATTTTATAGATAATGCCTGAATTATTGGTAGGGCTATTTTTTACTATGATATTTTCACAATATTGTTATATGAAAATACTACATTAATATCCAAAAGTTTAAGTACATTAGCAATGCCTAAAAAGCCCGGAAAAAATGGAAGTACTAAAATATTTTTTGACAAAGTACGAGTGTTATTATTGACACGATAGAAAGTTCGTTTTGCCTTGTTGAGACAAGATTCCATAAACGCAGATGGATAACACAAATCACTTCCAATACCGTTGATTTTTTCCAATTCGGCATCGATGTATTCCGGACTGGCGTTCCTAAGGGCGCGGAGAAACATTGATGAAAAAATGGCCTTCTTAGTGGGGGTGTCATGTCCCGAGTAAAAGTGTACGTAGGACAAATTGTTTGTTGTTTTCCGATAGATACTAAACTTAAAACCTGGGCTTTCCCTATGTACACGCACATCCAAAAATGGGATTGAATTGTCTTGTTCCACTTCTAAAGTAAACTTAATGGAGGGGACTTGATCATTTAACTGAAGGAGGAAGTTATCCAGGTCACGATTCATGGGCCAGATACACAAAATATCGTCGACGTACCGCAACCACGGGATGCCAACCCCCAGGATTCTCGGAATATAAGTAATTTCGAAAAACTCCATATAAATATTGGAGAGGAGGGGCGATAAGGGGTTGCCCATGGCCATCCCAAAAACTTGTTGATAATACTCGTTATTGAAAGTGAATTTACAGTCTTTGATGCAAAGCTTAATAAGTTCCAAAACAATGTGTGAAGGTAGTGGCAGGTCATACTTATGTAATTCTTGGGAGAGAAAGTCAAGCATATCGTCTATCGGCACTTTTGTAAACAATGAACAAACATCAAAACTGATCAATCTATCGTTAGTTACAGTACGTGCATTATTCAATTTACTCGGGACATGACACCCCCACTAAGAAGGCCATTTTTTCATCAATGTTTCTCCGCGCCCTTAGGATCGCCAGTCCGGAATACATCGATGCCGAATTGGAAAAAATCAACGGTATTGGAAGTGATTTGTGTTATCCATCTGCGTTTATGGAATCTTGTCTCAACAAGGCAAAACGAACTTTCTATCGTGTCAATAATAACACTCGTACTTTGTCAAAAAATATTTTAGTACTTCCATTTTTTCCGGGCTTTTTAGGCATTGCTAATGTACTTAAACTTTTGGATATTAATGTAGTATTTTCATATAACAATATTGTGAAAAATATCATAGTAAAAAATAGCCCTACCAATAATTCAGGCATTATCTATAAAATTGGTTGTAAACAATGTGATTCCTTTTACATAGGTCAGACGGGAAAGGATTTGCACACACGTATAAAACAGCATCAATATTCCGTTAGAACAGGACAGTTGTCCAGTGCCCTTTTTGTCCATTTGTCAGAGTTAGCCCACTGTATTGATTGGAATAATGCTTCAGTTTTATTCCATTCTAGCAACATTGTTAATAGAAATATTCTTGAGTCTGCCATTATCCAACTTTCAAATAACTTCAACATAAGCAAAGGTCTTTTTCAACTCGATCCTGTTATTTTGATTCCTTCCAAACAGATTTAGATAAGAAAGGTAGAACACTAAATCTTTGGTAAACTTGTCTGCTACTTTATTAACTTTTAATTTGCATTTTATTTTTATATATATCGAAACCTGACCATAGGCAGAGTGTTAAAACCCGGGCAGTATTCCAATATAAATTTGTATTTTTATAATCCATTTGATCTTGTGCTAAAAATCGATATTATTCCTTACAAATCTGTACGCCTCACGGATAATCCTTTAATTTTTAATTTTTAATTTTATTTTTACTTCTCTGTTTATTGCATATATATATATATATATATATTATATATATATATATATATATATATATATACAGTATATATATATATGTATATATGTATGTATATGTATATATAGATATGTATGTATGTGTTGTGTGTGTGTGTGTATGTATGTATGTTATTTATTTTTTTTTTTTTTCTTTCTGTAACCTATATATAGGCTGTTACCCTTTTATGTACTTCAGTGTTCCTGAGGATGTCATTAGACGAAAGCGCTTGAGCACCATTTTGTGTTTCCTTTCCTTCGTGGTTTATTCATCATAAATATTTTTCACGTGTTACTTTCGTGAAATAATTTTCATATATATATATATATATATATACAGGGTGGTGCAAAAATCTGGACCCATAGGCGGTTTATATGGAAAAAAAGTGTGGCCTGCATGAAGTTTATTATGAAATGAAATTTAATTAACCATACACCAGTGACTAAATTATGTTAAATTTAACGTTCTAGTTCAGAATTTACAATAAGTGTAATGGTATTTCGTATAATCGAGGCATAAGGAAATTTGCCACTGAACGTGAGGTGGCTCCTTCTTTTGCGTACAAAAGCACAAGCTCCATTCTTTCTGCTATTGTTAACTTGTCTGCCATAGGGTAACAATCTGAAAAATATTTAGTAAAATTATAAACAAAAATTAAATTATAAAAACTATTATAAAAATCGAAAGATATTTTTTATATAGTAAATTGCCTATGGGTCCAGACTTTTGCACCACCCTGTATATATATATATATATATATATATATATATATGAATACCATTCTTTTTTTTATATCTGTTTTATTCCCTGAAAGAGATTTTGGATTTAATTTCAGAAACTCGTTTCGGATAGTGTCGGTAAAAGTATATTTTTTAAAACTGTTTTTTGTAAAATATATAATTATATTCTTTGTTATTATTTTAACTGTTCAAAGAGGAGTTAAATTATATACTTTTTGTCGAAATTCAATCAAACCATTTCAAGTAGATGAAGTGCCAAACTCACTGAATGAAAGCCATTTGTCAAATGGTCATTTCAGTAAGGAGGGCTAGAAACTGGCACAGCGCTCGGGGTCAACTAATACGACCCAGTGTGTAAACTCCTGGATTATTATTAACCAGTATTATCAGGGATCGAACCCCCCGACCTTATAGAGAAACGGTGTTATCCAGTGAGTCATGGGCGCTGTCCATTGTCCAATGGTAAATTTTTTTTTAACGTTTCTGAATTCCAAGTTACCATTTATCTACAGGGTGTCCCATAAGCCCGGTCTCATGGGAAAATTTATTTTAAGTAAAATTTTCCTGAGACCGGACTTATGGTACACCCTGTATAGGAGCGATTGTTGGGGAAGTCATATTAAATATAGTTATACAAGTGGTGTGAGGATAGGTAACGAGAATCACGATAGAAATGGAATAGGCATTTCTTTGAGTAATTTCATTAATTCTCTAATAACCTAACCTAACCTAACTTAATCTAACCCTTAGAAGAAAAAACCTTTTCAAATAAAATGTCAAATCGAGGAAATGTCATTAACACGTTGCCGAACCATCAAACTAAAAAATGGCATTTATAGTCTCAAACCACAAAAACTGTATTTTTGTCAGAGATTAAATTCAGGTCTGAATAAGTTTCCCTTCAATAATAATAATGATTGTCCGTTTTCTGTATACTCTTAGGAGAAGTATATCCGACCTTAATTCCATTACGAGTAAATATGAAAGCCATCGTGATGACATGGAACACTCTTCTTAAAATCTGTTAAAAAAGAATTTGTGTACAAGACTAATATTCCGAGTGATTAGAATCTTTCTAATCCCGAAGAAATGTACGCATTATTATTCATTACAATTCAGAATTAAGAAATATGTAATGTATGCTTCAGGCAAGGGCAGATTAAGGCGTGGGCAAACGATGTTACAGCCCAGGGGCCCCGCAATAAAGAGGGGCCCACAAAAAAGCAGAGAAAAAGCTTCTAACATTTTTTTTTAAATTCACTATTGCCAAAACTGCAAAAAAAAGTAGTTACCTCTTTTATGTGGCATTAAAATTCGTGTTATTTATTTCTTGGTACAAGTATTACTGTGACGTCATTTTTTCTTTGTTGTGATGGTTTTCCTTTGCCTGTGACAAACATGCTTTAGTTGTATAAATTTTGATTTGTTATTTTAATTGTGAAAAAAAAAAATTTATACCAAAATTCATGTTTTTTTTTATTGGGGGACAAAGGGCCCCCAAACTTGCTTTTAGTGCCTGAACCCCGAAGAAGTTAATCCTCTACTGCCTTCAGGACAGCAGCATTATTGCTTAACAGTTATCAGTATGACATTGAAAAAAAAAAATATATATATATATATATATACGTACAGGGTGGGCCGTAAGTTTCCATACATAGGAAAAATTAAACGTTTGTTTTTATGTTTCAGATACCCTAAGAATATGCGTTTGACGTAAGATCTTGTTTACTGATGAAGCAAATTTTTATGTCAATGGAGAGGTTAATCGGCAAAAACATACGTTATTGGAGTAATGCTAACCCTAACTGGCTGAGTCCGACGAAGATGCAAGGTGCCGGTAAAGTGATGGTGTGGGGGATATGGGGTGACAGAATTATTGGACCAATTTTTGTCAGTGGAAATCTTAATGCCGAAAGGTATCTTAACATGTTGCAAGAAGAGATTTTCCCATCCCTGCTAAACGAGGAAGGTAACTTCCCAGTTTACTTCCAGCAAGATGGAGCTCCACCTCATTATGGTCTTCACGTGCGTCGGTATTTGGATCAGCAGCAGTTTCCGGATGCTTGGATTGGTCGGCGTGGTCCTGTGGAGTGGCCTCCCAGATCCCCAGATCTCACCCCCCTTGATTTCTATCTTTGGGGGCACTTGAAGGTGTAGTGAACGCTTTTATTATATCTTTTTCTTCATTATTTATTTACGCTTCTTCCTACTTTACTATATCTCTATTGCTCTTTATTTCATTTAACTGTTTCTTCGTATAGTTTCCGGTAGCCACGCCGAGTTCTGACTCTAAAAGACCGTTACAAAACGAAGGGGGGGGAAGGTAATTAATACTCTTATTAACACTTATTACGTTTTATTAATTTCGAAAGTGGTTTAGTTAATTAGGGGATATGCGAGTATGAAATATTACTAAATATATTTAGGTCGGAGAGGGCGCAAAACAATTTAACTTTAAGATCACATGGCTCTAAATCTTACGCGTATCGCGTCTACCTCAAGACTGAAAACCGTTATAGGTAGTCCACTCTCGGGCCTATTAGATTACCAACCCTACCCAATTTTAAACAATTGTTTCATAATTATTAGTAAATGATTTACATTAAACATTATCTTATTTAATTAAACAAATTAATATTCTTAACTAAGCATTACTACACTCGCATCACCCCCTTGAAAATAAGTTTTTCCATTAGGAAAACTTATTAATATCGTTTAACAATGTCAATAAATTTATTCAACAAACTTATATATTTTGCAATTTTTTTTTTTTTTTTTTTTTTTTTCTTTAACACTTATTCAAAGTTTAGAAATAGACAAGAAATAATAGAATGACAATTCCCATACATATATTGTATCATATTATAAAACCGAAAACTTTATAATTTTCACATTTGCATAAAATAACATTTCACTCTAATAATTAAATTACAACCTGTAACTAATCTATACATGCCAAAAAAAATAACAGAAAATTTTCTTACAGTGGCTACACAAATCTCAAGTTCACAATCTATTCCCGCGATTTCTCATCAACGATCGCTTTACATTCGAAACAATTATTTGTATAGTTATACAGTTACTATCAGGGCAACATAGAAAAAAATAAGAAAAAGTTTACATAAAATACTGACCAAGAGCGCACATACTATTTCACGAAAAACACAACAATATGGGCAATAATCGGACCCTTTTCACTTATAATTTCATTAGATAATAATCAGTACATTTTTGCTGGACGTTGTTTAGATGACACTCCGCACGCTGACAACGGATTTCAATTTTCAATCGCAGCTCTCCTGCTCACTTCGCTAGAATGCAAGGGATTGCATCAATCAATATGCAACAGGGCAGCACGCTATAATGGTTCCGCTCTCTCTCCAATGGCGAAAAAAAAAACAAGAGACGTCCAACTCTAAAAGGATCAGGGGGGAGATATCTGAAAGCGGGACCACGCGCTGGAATTGGACGGAATTTGCAATTCTAGAAGTCGATGAAGAAACTCGCCTTGTCTCATCTCCACTTTTGTCGGTGAACGCTGCTCTTCCTACGTCCAGCTGAAAGACTCTTCTACTGGCAACAATCAAACGATGACTCCGCCGTAGGCCGTTTCCCAACGAACCTACTGTATGTCTGTATGGACAGTACAGTCGTAGGCGCCCGTTCAAGCTCTCGTGGCTTGTCTACCGCGCGCTTTGTTGACACATATTTAGCGAAGCATTCGAGCAACGTGACCAGCTACTGCCCGAAAAATACCAGTAGACCATCTTCGATCGAAACTTTCGTGTACCAAGACCCTGCACACGTAAATTTCTCTTCTCTTCCGGAACTGTCCTGCGCCAAGTCCCTGCGCATTCGGTTCCTCTCTTCTCTTCCGAAACCATCCTGCGCCAAGTCCATGCGCATTCTGGTTTCTCTTCTCTCTCTCTCATTGGTGATCGATCACCTATCCGGTCGACTAAACTCACTTGATGGAACTCGGATTCAACTTGGTTGACCCCAAACTGAGTCTTGCAATTTTGAAAAAAAAAGTTTATTCTAAACGTGTTTCTGTACTGCTTATCATTTCATATTTAATTTATCAAATTCTTTCGACAATTCACTTCGAAATACTAACTACACATTTGCTCTGGCCAAATTCACGGAAAAAAAATATAAAAATTTCGCAAAAATTTAATCAAATCTAGTTACCAATAAGGTCACTTATGGCAGTCACAGCAGAGAAGATAAAAAAAAGTCATAAAACGCTAAACAAAATTGTACAGTATAAATATAAAAGCGCCCATACATAGTAACTGTTGTATAATTTAAGAATTATTATTGTTCAAACTATCGTCAGAAATCACCTCAATACCTCTAAATACAAAAGACAAAAATGAACCCCAGAAACTTCATGTCATCCATTCTCTGACAATCATGAACCCTCTTGCTTTGAGGAGGAGCACACAGACGCCACAAAAACGTTACTGGCTATCTATGAGGCTCCATTTCCGAGTGTACACTTGAGTCAATGTTTCAAATGCACTAGTTAACTCCGACTGAAGGTTTAAACAATAATAATTTTCTAAACAGTTATTAAAAAGTAAAAAAAATTTAAATATTACTACCAAAAATTATTTTAATACAGTAATTCCAACTTGAAACGTCAAATTTCATAAGAATTGAACTTGCAATTCGCAAACCACATCTGAGATACAACTCTCTCCTTCAACAGAAACCTCAGTATGGTTTCAAATCACAGAAATCTCAGTAATTTATCGTTTCCAAGTGAAATACAAATTTGTAGTTATACTAAATAAGAATAGATCATATGTACTAAAAAATTACACACAATCCACTGTAAACAAAACTAAAACATTTCCTAATTGAGAGCGGTCGCTTTGTTTGTAAGCGAACCTCTATACAAATATCCCTAACCGAATGAAACTGCATTATATCCTAACATAATTTCGTAATATTTTCCATGCAAACGCTCAAACTAAAAAAAAGGACATTTTTCATTTCTAATTCCAAATTAAAACATCCTTTTTAGAATACAATCTAAATTTGAACTAAAAATTTTACCATTGTCATTGAACTGGAAAGAAAAATAAAAATCGGCCTATCTGTACAAATAAATTGATTATTGAATGAATTTATAAAACGTAAACAATATATGAAAAGAATTCTACACAAATTTCTGTAATTCAAAAAAATTATAATATCGAGATTTAGTAAAATGTGTACCGTAACTCACATTGGCCGCCAAAATAAAAATAAAATTTACTGCCGCTTTTAGGCCTATATTAATAAATTCAATGTTATGCGTGAAAAGAGCTATTAGAATTTAGTCAACATTTGTGCTTTTAAAGAAAAATCCTATGCTTATTTATGTTAAACCAATGAAAATTTTGTTAAATAACTAAAAATTTACTACTCAATAGACATACCGTAATAACGGTTAATCTCCGAACAATATTTTACGATAGGCCTACAAGAAATTCTTCTTAAGTACGATACAATAGCCATTTTACCAAATATGTCGGAATTGTCGTGAAATGAATCGAAAGAAACAGAGGAAAAAAATAGATAACCAGCTTACCTACCAAATTGTATATAATTAATGAGTATAAAAAAAATATCCAAAACAACTTTTATAGAAAATTTCACAACACAATTTAACACAATCCTATACGGCCCAATCTGACAATTTTTAATATCTTTAAGATTTATTTTTCGATTTGTCCCTTAACTGTAACGTAATCCTATTTTAGCGCGAAGCGAGCAAAGCAAAAAGCCCGTAAACCTATATTTACAAAATAATCCTATTATTATATACAGGCAATCGAAATATAATCAAAAATCTGCTAATGAAACCCAGAAAATTTCTCATGTTCATGAAATGGTTTTGAATCGGTACAATTTTTCGCTAAAACATTTTTAAAGACCATATAAAACGTGTATCACTGTATTTAAACTAACAATTCACTTACGTACAAATCGTTATTCTTATTATTATGATTATTACAATTTTCACTAATTCCAAAAGTTTTAAACAAAAAGTTAAAAAGGTAAGCTGAAAGGCGAAAAGAAAAGACGAAAAGAAAAGAAAATTGAGTCTTCAGGCAGCACGATAATTTTCAAACTATACCCTCTCCGCGACCGAATGAACGAAACTTTTGAAGCGACGCGACTCGGAATAATTTGGAAAACAATGGGCGCGCCATTTTGAATTTTCATTTATAATGAATTTTAAGGAATGAAAATCGAAATTTGCCTGCAAGCGGGATAAACTTTGCATTTAGATATTTTAATAATCGAAATAAAATATTCATTAACGCTATTTGTTATTATACCGGGTTTTAAGAATTTTAATCGAAATACTAACACGTGGGTAAGCCTCACAAAATATGATGTAAGATCACCGCTAGCCACCAGATGTAGTGAACGTTTTATTATTCTTTTCTTCATTATTATTTACGCTTCTTCCTACTTTACTATATCTCTATTGCTCTTTATTTCATTTAACTTTCTTCGTATAGTTTCCGGTAGCCACGCCGAGTTCTGACTCTAAAAGACCGTTACAAAACGAAGGGGGGGGAAGGTATATTAATACTCTTATTAACACTTATTACGTTTTATTAATTTCGAAAGTGGTTTAGTTAATTAGGGGATATGCGAGTATGAAATATTACTAAATATATTTAGGTCGGAGAGGGCGCAAAACAATTTAACTTTAAGATCACATGGCTCTAAATCTTACGCGTATCGCGTCTACCTCAAGACTGAAAACCGTTATAGGTAGTCCACTCCAAAGCCTATTCAGTATTACCAACCCTACCCATTTTAAACAATTAGTTTCATAATTATTAGTAAATGATTTACATTAAACATTATCTTATTTAATTAAACAAAATTTAATATTCTTAACTAAGCATTACTACAAAGGCCATGGTGTATCAGGAAAAGATACGAGACATAAATCATCTAAAGGAACGTATCACCAACGCCATTACAAGCAAACGTCAACTGTGCTAATGCGTGTTCATCAACAGTGGGGAACACGTATTGAAATGTGTTTTCAAAACAATGGCAACCATGTAGAGCATATTATATAAATAAAAATGGTTGTCCATAAAAAAATGTTTATTTTCCTATGTATGGAAACTTACGGCCCACCCTGTATATATATATAATATATATATATATATACAGGGTGTCCCGTAAGTCTGGACCCATAGGGAAAAATAATAAAATTACAAAATAGTCCAAAAATTTATTTATAATATATTTTTTTATTATTTTTATTATTATTTTTATTATTTTTTTATTATGATCTTACTCCGCTGGAGTTTTATTTGTGGGGCCACTTGAAAGCCAAAGTGTACGAGGTCAAACTTCAGAACATTTTCCACCTTAAAGCACGCATTGTGGAGGCGTGTCAAGAAATTTCTGCGACTGTGATTCAGAAAGTGCTGTCGCAGTGGAGATTGCGTCTTCAACTATGTGTGCGACACAACGGCGGACACTTTGAACAGATTATGTAATAAATTTTTGGACTATTTTGTAATTTTATTATTTTTCCCTATGGGTCCAGACTTACGGGACACCCTGTATATATATAGAGAGAGAGAGAGAGAGAGAGAGAGAGTATATATATGTTTTATATGAAGAATTCAGCCCCTACCAGGATTCGAACCTGCCCCACTGACCCGTAGACACGGGCGTTGACTCCTTTTGTTTGCCAAATAGATTTCAATTAAACTTTGTCCATTGGCGTGGCTCAAGTGTAGGAGGTTAGCAAAGTAAACACCTCTGGACGGACGCGAACGCGTTGTGTTTCCTCGGGTGATGAAATATCGCCAGGTTATTTTAGTTTCTATCCCATTATAACCTAATGGTCAACACCCGCGTCTGTAAGCCAGAGAGCCCACGTTCGAATCCTGTTAAAGGCTAAATTTTATATATACGCGTATAATTTACATCTGAAAATGAATATTGTTTCTTTTTCAGACATACGTAAAATTTGAATCTCTCTTTCCTAATTTACAAAAATAGTCTACTATCAGTATTAGTATTTGGATGATCCAAACCTATTCTAATTAAACTTTCACAACAAAATAGTACTTTCTGAATTCTTCGTAGGAAAAAATTCGATCCCTAAAAAAACCTGAGTACAGTAATCAGAATGTCACAAATTACATAATATAATTGATTTACTTCACTTCAGACAGTACAGTCAGTCACAGTCACATACAGTATTTTAAAGCAGTTTCTCGAACTGTGAGGGCACGAAGGAGTTTTATCCGAGGCGCTCCGTAATCAGATAAACACTTTTTTTTTTATTTTATGTTCTGTCTTACACTGATTGTTTTTTTCTTTTACAAGAACCGTTCTCTGAATTTATGCTTTCTTCATCAATGCTGATGTTAACGAAATGTACTCTAAGGGCACAGCTATGTATTGTCCTCAGTACCTCCCATAATTGCACTCCCTAAGTAGAAGCTAAAAAACTGACCAGAACTATCGCTTCTTTTGCATCATATTAAGTATACATACTGAAAATATTTCAATAATAATAATTATTATTATTATTATTAAGTCTTTATTAGTAAAAATAAATTTTACAATATTACAATTATTATTATAACAATAATTTTAAAAACACAATTGTTAATTGCACTATTAATATTTTTTTTTCCTGTTTAATTTCGCCTTTAAGCTTTAGGCTTTCCTGGGCTCTCAGATTAAGTATAAGATAAAATAAGCATTAAACATTCACTAAATATTCACTATTATGTGGACTGCAAGGTATAAACATTATTTAAACGTGTATGATGTAGGTGAGGCGCAATAATTGCTTATAATTCTGAAAATGAGGCTCGTATCTAAAAGGTTTGAGAAACATTGTTTTGAAGTACCTCTGCAATGGCCATATGAGGCGCTCCGAGCGATAGTGACGAGCGCGCCAAGTTTAAGTTTCGAGAAAACGCGCGTTAAAGTTCTTAAAGTCGCGCACATGGTCCACCATCCCCTCTAAAACAATGAAAAATTGCCGGACGATAAAGACGAGCTCGCCGTATGAGGACCGTGTATTATGATAGACTGAGGCCCAGTGGTAGGCAACCTTTTTTGAAACTGGGTTATTTGATTTAGTGGTAATTTGATAACGAGTCAGTGTTCGAAATTTAAATAAAAATACACTATTTTCGGGACATTTTTAAATAAAAAACACTCTTCATGTAATAATATTTATTATTTTATATATACTATATACTACAATTGACCCGCGGGTCAGAATTTGCCGACCACTGTGACTAAGATAGACAATGGATAAACTTTTCTGGTCTTTTAGAGACGTTTGGTACCATGGCGGGCTCGTCACTGTCGCACGGAGTGCCTCTTATAAAATTTTGCTCTTGAAAGAAAATTTTTAAATTTCCTAAAATATTTGATCAAGAATTGCGTTCATAATATATTTTTACTTTGGATGTAACTGTGAACGTTTTCTTTAATGAAAGCCTATTTTCCACCATCTATTTATGCGTTCGTTTATAGTTAGGAATGTACAGTAGTGTTGGGGCGGGGCGGTGAAAAAAACCGTTCGCTACGGAAATAAAATCTGTGGAAAAAGTACTAAACATTTCAAAATCCAGCAAGAATTTATAATTGGTCAAATGTTTGAAAATTAATCAAAATTGATCTTATCGTTGGTCAGAGACTTTTTTTTATGATTCGATGCTGAACGCATTACGAATTTAATTTTCAAGTTTTAGTATTCTGTAAGATAAGTTAACCTTGACGAACTGATATTTTAGAGGTTAGTATTCTACATGTATTATGGCCAATCGAGTTTAATATATATATATATATATATATATATATATATATATATATATATATATGTGGTGTGTTCAAAAAGTCCCCGAACTGGTTATGCTGCTGCGCGTCATGTGATGCATGTTGTAGTGTGACTCAGTCTGTGTCCAAAGACGGTTACCGCTTGTTGATATCGTATTTTGTTCTTTCGATATTTACTGTTTTGTGAAGTCATTTTGTGTGTTTTGTCATATTTTGTGCATTTGAATAATGGCTACTGTCGAGCACTTTCATTGCGATGATGCTGTTTTGTTTCAACGTCATACCCGTACATCCACGTCTCGTCACCCGTAACGATGTTTCTGAGAAACTTTTCATCAAGATTGGCACGTTGAAGGAGGTCTTGAGAGACAACAACACGTTGCTCTTTCTGCTCGGCAGTCAAGAGTCGTGGCACAAATTTGACTGACACACGACGCATCCCCAAATTCTCTCTGGGTATCGTATGGCATGATCCTATCGAAATGTTCATTTCGTCTGCGACTTCCCTGACTGTCTATGGTTCCTTCGAATCATTTCAGTGTTATCAGTTCTTAAAGTGGAAGGTCGTCCCACCCTCGCATCGTCCTCCGTCGACGTTCGGCCTTCCTTAAAGCGCTTGTGCCACTCAAAAGTGGTTGTCCGACTTAAGGCGTCATTGCCAAATGCTGTGTTCAACATGGCATGGGTTTCAGAAGCACTCTTGCCCAGCTTAACGCAAAATTTTATGCACACACGTTGTTCTTCAACAGTACCCATTATTCAAATGCACAAAATATGACAAAACACACAAAATGACCTCACAAAACAGTACATATCGAGAGAACAAAACACGATATCAACAAGCGGTAACCGTCTTTGGACACAGCCTGAGTCACACTACAACATGCATCACATGACGCGCATGCGCGTCATGTGATTGCCACGTAGCATAACCAGTTCGGGAACTTTTTGAACACACCTCGTATAATGTGTATGCAATGTACACTTTTATTTAAATTTTAGTACACTGCTGATGATAAGAAAAATTGTCGAGTGCCCTATAAATATATATATATATATATATATATATATATATATATATATATTGTGTGTGTGTGTGTGTTCGTGTATCTACATATACTGTATGTCATTACAACATGTGGTCTCCAAAAGAGTAATACTCCATAATCTTTAGAACTTCAACCCGCGCGCAAAATTTGTGTACAAATCTTCTTCTTTCTCTTCGCCCGTTCCCGCCTCTATGCGGGGTCGGCGTTTCTGACCAGCCTCCTCCACACAGCCCGGTCCTGGGCTTCTTCCTCCGACAAACCCTTCTCCCTCAAATCGTCCCTCACCTTCTCCATCCACCCAGGGCCGGTTTTAAGCCGATTAGACCGATTTGTTCAAATTGGGCCCCGCGCACGCGCTCGAGTGGGGGACGCTATGATGAATTAATGAGTGTCCAGTGTGCACGAAGTTTCTTGTTACTGTGAAGGCAGTGAAACTATTCAGTCCGTCCTCGTATATCTATGTTTCAATGTTTTATTGCTAATCGTTTGTTTATTTGTTTTGTAATTTCAGTTTATCGTCGCCGTTTAGCTTTTTTAAAAAAAAAGGTAATTTGTGGACGATATTCAAACCCTCAACACAGAAAGAGCGCTGTTAATGAGATTATATTATATAACATAAAGCTTGGAATGTAAAGTTGTGTTGTTTGTTAAATATGTCCAAATTGTTTATGTCCAAACTGCAAACTTGAAGTGTCTTAAGCCTGCATGTAACAGAGAAACGTGGTGGTAAGTAGATCCTACATATTAAATTAACTAGTTTTTGCCTCATTATCATAGAGAGCATTTACATTTCTATTTACTAGAGCTTGTTCTTTTGCCCCCCCTGCGCTTTTCTTCTTACTCCCAGGCTTTTAAAAATCATGAAATCTTTTGCTTTAATCATTAGATGCATACATGCACATCTTTATTATTTTTCAGTGCCAGGGAGTCTTTATTGTGAATGATTTTGTTTTTTGTTTTGTAATTTCAGTTTATCGTCGCCGTTTAGCTTTTTTAAAAGAAAAGAAAAGTCATCGTCATCATGGCAAGCACAAGCAGAGATAGAGACAAAGGGCGAAAGTATTTGAGCGGCAATCAGAAACGAGCACTGGCCAAGGCTAAGGCAGCTGAAAATGAAAAACAAAGAGGTGCTCTAGCGAAATTTCTTGTCACTCAAACTTTGAAACGACAACGGGTAGAGGGCCCCGCTAGACGCTAACAATTTTCTAATTGGGCCCCGCACTTCCTAGCGCCGGCCCTGCATCCACCTTCGCTTCGGTCTGCCTCTCTTTCTCCTGCCATACACCTCCATATTCATCGTTCTCTTACCCACATAATCTTCGTCCCCTCTCATCACATGTCCATACCATTTCAGTCTACTTTCTTGTATCTTCCTCGAGATTTCTCCAACCTTTGTTGTGCCCCTTATCCTTTCATTCCTTACTCTATCCAACCTTGTCACTCCGCACATCCATCTCAGCATTCTCATCTCCGTTACATCTAGTCTTTTCTCATGATCTTTCTTTATAGCCCAAGACTCAGCCCCATACATCATAGCCGGTCTTACCACAGTCTTTTACACTTTTCCCTTAACCCTTGCGCCTATTCTTCGGTCACACAACACCCCTGAAACTTTCTTCCAATTTTTCCAACCAGATTGCACTCTGTGTGTTATTTCTGTGTCCAGCTCACCGTCCTCAGCCACTGTCGATCCCAAGTACGTAAACTTACTTACTCTCTTTAACCTCGCTCCCTCTAAACTAATTTCTGAGTCTTGATTTTCGTAGAACCTCAGGTACTCCGTTTTCTTTCTGCTGATTTTCAACCCTCTGTCTTCAAAAGCCCTCCTCCATTCCTCCAATTTTCTTTCTACTACTTCTCTCCTGTTGCTGCACAGAACAATATCGTCTGCAAAGAGCATACACCAAGGGGATTGATCTTTTATCCCCTGGGCCAACACATCCATAATCAAAACAAAAAGGTACGGGCTCAAAGAAGATCCCTGATGTAGACCAACCCTCACGGGGAACCATTCCGTTACACCTACACTACTCCTAACCTGGGTCCTTGCTCCTTCATACATACTTTGCACCAACCTAACGTACTTCTCCGGCACACCTTTCTCTCTCATACACCTCCAAACCTCCTGGCGTGGCACTCTATCATATGCTTTCTCTAGGTCGATGAAAACCATGTGCAGTCCCTTTTGTCGCTTCCGGTGTTTCTCCATCAACTGCCTCAGTGCAAAAATCGCATCAGTTGTTCCCCTACCTGGCATAAAACCCAACTGCTCTTCCCCCACGGTTGTCTCTTCTCTTAACCTTTTCTCTATAATCCTTTCCCAAACCTTCATCGTGTGTGACATAACTTTATTCCCCTATAATTTCCACAATCCTGGATGTCCCCCTTCTCTTTGTAGATAGGTACGAGTGTACTATCCCCCCACTCCTCCGGCATTTCCTCTTGTTCATATATCTTCTGCATCAGATCCCACAATAGATCTATGCCCTCATCTCCCAAACAATTCCACGCCTCCACTGGTATCCCATCCGGTCCCAATGCCTTCCCCTTCTTCATTCCTTTCAACGCCACCTTCACCTCCTCCCTACTCACTCCTGAAGGTGGAGAGTTTCTCAATTGAAGCAGCTTTTAAAGGTAATTATTCTGAAGCTAAACGATTTAGGATTGCCATGATTATATGTGAGTAAAATTGCAAGTTCGCTAATGATTCACCTTTTCATTGAACGATTATCCCGAAGCAACGAAATCATAATTGTAATACAAAACTTTCGGCCCATTTTATGTACAAACCAAAATTACACGAAAGGAATTGTAATTGTTGAAACTCCTCTCTCTCTCTCTTTTTAAGGATACAGTTTCAGAAAGAAAAAAAAAAGATCGCCTCGAAGCATAAAATTTCAAAAAACAAAAAAATTACAAATTGCCAACATTATGTTTTTCTTTCGATATTTTATTTCTCTTGTTGACACTAATAAAATTTCAAAAAAGAAAAACACAACTTTACCAATTAGTGATTTTTTATTTTGTTTTTTTTTGTTTTTTTTAAAAACATTTTTGTTTCTAGTGGAATTTTTTTTCTTTCGAATTTGTACAAAAGAGATTGTAAATGTACCACAAAAACTTGTATTTTGCGTTTTTTGGCAAGTTTATTTATAGGCCTACTTTGAAGACTTAAATTTGAACAAATTCATCACAGTTTTGTATTTTATGTTAATAAATTGATAACCAATAATTTTTAAATGAATAAAAAGATAAGTATTTAATGGAACGTAAATTTTTCTTAATAAATTGTCTTGTTTCGAGTTTGATTTTGATTTGTATATACACACTAAAAATCAATACAAAAGCTAAGGCTAACAAAGACCCTAAGATCCACTATAAGGTTAGCCCGAGAGAAAGGAAAGAGTAGGGGGTTAAGAGAAGAGAAGAAGAGGTTAAATAAGTAGCAACACCTATCACTCGTGGGTTAACATTCATTCAGAAAAAGAGAAAAAAGACTCAACATCATCATCTGCCGGCCACTGCCGACAAGTTAGAAAAATAGTCGGAGAGAATAGGAAAGATTGCAGAGCGGTCCTCTACTCCATAGGGAGGTAGAGCCCACTCTGCCGGAAAAAGATGAAAAGAAGTATGATAAAATAAGAACGCTTACAAACCATGCAATACATTCTTAACTCAAGAACAACACATTCTTAACTCAAAGCAACACATTCTTCCAACTGTTGTAGACCGATCCTCCACTCCATAGGGAGGTAGAGGATGCAGCCCACCAGGCTGGAAAGACGTGAAAGATGAAAAGAAGTAAAATAAGAACGCATTACAACACATTCTTAACTCAAACACTATCATACCATGCAAACATGCAAACTACAGACATGCAATAAAGAGAGAAGAAGAGAAAGTATAAAGAATAACAAAAAGTGGGTTAATTTACTCAACAAGTTACAACTAAGTTCGTGTTAGTCTAATTTTTTTTTTTTTTTTTTTTTTTGCTGGCATATCACACGCCGACATGTCACAAGCTGGCATTAGACGTCAACAGATTCATCCCGATTACACCCCCAGAGCTCCTGTTGCCAATTGTTTTTTTTTATTTTAAACAACGTTAATATTTTGAAAATGCCTATCTAGACGGTTTTTAAACACATTAACGCTGGTAGAGTTCACGACGAGCGCGGGAAGATTATTCCATTTATCAATTACTTCAAACGTAAAGAACTTTTTAGCGATATTAGTAATGAAACGTCTGCCACGCAACTTAAATCCGTTATTATGAGTATTACTATTATCGAAAGTGAACAGTTTGTCAAAATTTACGTTATCGATGTTGTTAACGATTTTGAAAACTTCAATAAGCTCCCCCCTTAATCTCCTAGTTTCGAGTGAATGCAAGTCTAACTCTTTAATCCTATCTTCATAAGGCTTGTTGCGCAATGACGGAATTAGTTTCGTGGCACGACGCTGAACCCTTTCTAACCTATCAATATCCTCACGCAAATACGGGCACCAAAACTGAACGGCATATTCTAAATGAGGCCTGACTAGGGACTTGTAAATGAGCAATATAATATCCTTCGATTTAAATTCGAAATTACGCGCTATGAAGCCTAACATCCTATTAGCTTTTGTGCAAGTCTCCAGGCACTGGTTCCTAACCTTTAAATCCTTAGATACGCGTACGCCTAAATCTACTTCCTCGTCAAGCGTACGCCTAAATCTACTTCCTCGTCAACGCTCGCTAACTCTCTATCATCCATCGTGTACGTGTAATTATTGTTACGAGAACCTATATGCAAAACTTTACATTTGTCTACGTTAAATTGCATCTGACACTTATCCGTCCACTCCATAATCCTATTTACATCGTCTTGGAGCCTATTTCTATCGTCCTCGTTAACAACCTTACCGCCTATTTTAGTATCGTCCGCGAATTTTGACACGTTACTAGTGAATCCTATATCTATGTCGTTAATGTAAATTACGAATAGCAATGGGCCTAACACTGAACCCTGTGGGACACCGCTACCTACATCCAACCACCCCGATTCACTACCATTAACAACGACCCTCTGTCTCCTAGCACGAAGCCATTCCTCTAACCAGTTAGCTACCTGACCGCGTATACCTGCGCTTTAACCTTCGCAATTAATCTTCTATGCGGAACTATCTAACACCTTTTTAAAATCTAAATAAATAACGTCAGCCGCTCTATGCCTATCGTATTCGCGCACTATTTCGTTATAAAATTCTAGCAAATTAGTTAAACAAGATCTATGGCGTCGAAACCCATGCTGACCACTATTAATCAAATCTCGACTTTCTAAGTGATCGATGATACGATCCCTAACAACGGATTCCAATAGTTTACCGACAATTGACGTTAAGCTAATGGGCCTATAATTGCTAGTTACTGTGCGGTCGCCTTTTTTAAAAATGGGCGTGACGTTAGCTAATTTGACGTCTTCAGGAATAATCCCGTTTCGAGTGACTGATTAAAAATCTTCGTTAAGGGGCCTACAATAACGTCTGTCAAATCTTTCAAATGTCTGGGATAAAAAGCATCAGGGCCTGGAGCCTTGCTAACTTTTAGCCTATCGATATAATGCGCAATCTCACCCTCGTAAACAGTTATTTCATCCAAAATAGTCTCGCTACTAAATGGAAAGATATCGTCCACGTCGGGGACATTATTTCTACGGTAAAAACTGTCGCAAAAAAGTTATTGAAAATACCCGTTATCGCCTGAGCGTCAGAAGCCAAAGCGCCGTTAACATCCACTAGAGGGCCTATGTTATCTTTTATCGGCTTACGATTATTGACGTATTCAAAAAACTTTTTTGGATTATGTTTACTATCCGCAGCTATAAGTATCTCTAAATTACGCTTAGCATTCCTAACTGATCTTTTAACCTGACGTCTAAGCTCGATATATCTATTAAAGTTAGCTACCTTGCCATTGCGTTTATTAAGTTTATACGCTCTGTTACGCTTGTTTATGAACTCGCCTATTTCCCTAGTCCACCACTTGGGCCTACCATGATTTCTAGCGCGCTTGGGCCTACGAGGAATAAACTCCCTTTCAATATTCATAAAACTTTCTTTAAGCGCCTCCCAATGCAAATTTGTGTCATTACCCATAAATAAATTATCCCAGTCCACTACTCTCATCCTATCCGCAAAACTATCGAAATTAGCCCTACGAAAATCAGGGACTTCTATTACGTTACTATCCTTAGTGTTTTCTATCAATAACTTAAACCTAAGAATTTGATGATCACTACATCCTGAACTCTCGCCTACTTCTAAACCTTCTACTATATTTTCGCCGTTCGTCATCACCAAATCTTTTAAAATATTGTCACCGCGCGTTGGTTCGGTAACCGTCTGTCGTAAAAAATTATCTTCCATGAACTCAATCTCAAACCCTCCTCATTACCAGTAAAAGTCTCGTAATTAGCATTAGGGCAGTTAAAGTCTCCGACAATTATACTATTCCGATTGTCAATAAAGTTACCAAGAAGTGAGTAAAATCTAGTATCGGTATCGAGGGGTTGAACGGGAGGTCTATAAACAACAACAAAATTAAAACTAATACTACGCGCTCTAACTTCAATGCATATCGCATTAATTGCTGCCGGAAAATCTATCTTAACCTCGATAGCCCTAAGGGAATTACGAATGTACAGCAAAACGCCGCCACCAATCCTATGTAACCTATCATTAGTGCATGGAACAAGGAACTCTTCTGGAAAAATGAAATCCACTACCGGATAAGTAATGGTGAATGACAAACACAAACACTGTTTACCATTACCTATTAGACTATAGCGGATTTAATTTTCCCAGAAGAGTTCCTTGTTCCATGCACGATCTGTGTGTATCATGGAAAAAACCTCAGGGGGACCATTCTGAATTCAATCCCGTATATATATATATATTTCAGCAGTCCGCCAAACCGAAAAGACCCGGATTTCGTACCGACTGCAATTAGATTAATTTTTTAGCAACCCTCTGTAAAGTTACTACCGCGTTAGATGAAAAAAAAACAGTTAACAAGAGACAGGCTTGATCTTCTGGATCATCTGGCCTTCCCTGAGGCTACTCAGTGGCCATGTCGCAAAACCGCTTTCCCTATAGATCAGCGAAGTAAGCGACATTAGATCTGGGTTGTAGTTGGATGGGAACCGTCCTCTCCGCCCAGATGATGTAGTGACCCGTGGTTCGACTACCTCGTAAAGTTGTAGGTCCTCTCCGTCATATTACCTTTAATGTTACGAATGAATTAACCCCAAAACAGCATCGCCTGACCTTTCCTGCTGGTTGAATGGCCTTTCCAGTGAATTTATGTTGATTCTGAATTTGGTAAATTAGGGTAATTCCATATCATGTTTGTTAAGGAGTCTCTGAATGGGATGCTCTCATAAGTCATCATTCACAATATGTCTCTTCTCTCTGAGAATTAAGTCCTGTTCATTATATGCATTACTACTTTTACTTACGTAATTAATATATATATATATATATATACAAACTTAAGGCGAAAGTAAATTAGTGTTGTAAATAAGTAATATAATTCTATAAGTTGTTTTCATAAACGTCAACATTTGAGGTCACATATTTACCATTCAAAATTAAACGTCTTCGCATCAATAAGTATTTTAAAAATGCACCAAAGTGAGATTGAGCGTTGAAAAGAGGCTTCAGACAGGCTTTAATCCTCGAATTTTACGGATTACTTTTACCGTTATTAAAACGAACGTAGAAGCAATTGGTCTTGGTAATTTGAGGAAGAAGGAAGTTAAAAATCTTTTCTCAACCGTCAAATGCCAAATGCGACCGGAAATAATCCTTAATTGAACTTACTAAACTTTGGGGGGAAAAAATCATTTGAAATACTCACATTTATTATCATTATTCCTCAGTAATTTTTTGGTTGCTTGGAAGAGTAGCAGATCAAAGGACAACTTTGCTGGCAGAGGATGTTGATGGGTCTTTTTTATCTATTTATTGCTCACCCGATCAACCGTTAAATAACCCTAATTTCAGGTAATTTTCCGCACCGTTAGTATGGAATGAAGTGTGGGCACGAATCATGTTCTTGTTGGAAATGCGACAATATATAAATTGACATAGATTCTTATATATATAGGAAAAGTTTTAAGATCCTAGGACAAGCATTATTCCTAGGAAAACACTTTCAGAAAATATTTCAGCTAAATAGATAATGCTTAAAATATTTATTCCATGTTAGGGTAAAGTTGCCAATGGTCGCGCATCGGTCCTAATGTCGCGCATCGGTCCTAATGTCGCGCATTTGACTTAAAAAAAAAAAAACCACAAAATACTGTTACAGTGAAGGAAATAAAATTGATGCGAAACATTACTTCTTGTAACTTCGTTACTATTTCCTTCACTGTAACAGTATTTTGTGGGGATTTTTTTTTAAGTCAAATGCGCGACATTAGGATCGATGCGCGACCATTGGCAACTTTACCTTATATGTTTAAACATAAAAATTATTGTATAATTTATAATATTTAAAAAAATTATAAAAAGCTTGATCTTGAAACAACAAGCACTTAATAAGGGCTGATACAAAGTATTGCTCGAGTATATTGAATACCCAGCCAAACAAAATGTGCCTGTCAAAGGTGTTCGTAAATCATGGAAGGCGCTCCTTACAATTGGTCTTCTTAAGACATTACCATTTACAGTATTTCCCCGATGTTGCACGATTAAAAAATTAGAGTTTAGTCTAGTCAAAGTATGTGCATTGTGCAAGTCTAGTCAAGTCTAGTCAAGTCTAGTCTAGTCTAATCAAAGTATGCGCAAATCTCGGCCTTTCAAATGGCAGACTGCATAAATGAAATCGCAAATTTTCATTATATTAAACAAATGAGAAACTAGCTATCGACCACAGGATGGCCATCACTGATTACAGAATAAACAGAAAGTGAGAGACCTTGTTTGGCAAATAAAGTCTAATCCACGCGAAATATTTGTAAAACTGACAATAAGGTCACTGTCACAAGCAGCGGATAAACATTATTTGAAGTAGACAACAGTGGCTGTGTCGCGAAGCGAAAATACCCAACATTTTTAACATTGACATATACACGTGCATATACAGGGTGTCCCAGAATTAACTATTTCAATGAAATCGGACAAATTTTTTAAAAACACACTTTTATTTATGTTTATCATGTTTAATATGTGTTAAAAATGTATAAATTTCTAAATTTTTTTCATAATTTTATTTTCATAATTTTTTCATTATCTGGTCCAATGAAAGACCGTCTGAAGTCATAGAATGGCAAAGAGACTCTCCAAAAGTTAACTGTGGCTTGGAATGACCAAATCCAAAATTTATGGCCCATTCTTCTTTGCGGAAGCAACTGTGACAGGTACCGTCTACCTTGATATGCTTCAGCAGTTTCTCGAACCACAGCTTCTTGATGATGGCATTCTTGATAATGTTGTGTTTCAACAAGATGGAGCACCATGTCATTATGCTCTAATTGTTCGAGAATACCTCAACAGACGCCTTCCGAATCGGTGGATTGGACGTGGAGGACCTCGACCTTGGCCTCCGCGTTCTCCGGATTTGACACCCCTGGATTTCTTTGCATGGGGTTTCATAAAAACAAAGGTTTATCGCCAAAAGATCAATGCTTCTTGTTGAAACGCAACATTATCAAGAATGCCATCATCAAGAAGCTGTGGTTCGAGAAACTGCTGAAGCATATCAAGGTAGACGGTACCTGTTACAGTTGCTCCGCAAAGAAGAATGGGCCATAAATTTTGGATTTGGTCATTCCAAGCCACACGTTAACTTTTGGAGAGTCTCTTTGCCATTCTATGACTTCAGACGGTCTTTCATTGGACCAGATAATGAAAAAATTATGAAAATAAAATTATGAAAAAAATTTAGAAATTTATACATTTTTAACACATATTAAACATGATAAACATAAATAAAAGTGTTTTTAAAAAATTTGTCCGATTTCATTGAAATAGATAGTTAATTCTGGGACACCCTGTATATATATATATATATATATATATATATACACACACACACACTCGTATATCAATAAAGTAAAAGAGGCCTTGCATTTGAATATAATACACAGACTTATGGTATTTTGGAGATCTGTTCTGCTCCCGGACAACTCTCAATTTTATCATTTACGTCGAACAAACTCGCATAATTATGCAGAATGGCTAACCAAGTATTTCAGGAATTCTGTTTGCAGATTAAAGTTGAACATCGTGGTTTCAGTGAAATAGCACGAATAGCAAATTAGGATGGTAGAAAAACTGAATGACCCGTGTTGGAGGAGGGACGTCTTAATTCTGCGGAATACAAATCTTTT
Source organism: Bathynomus jamesi (assembly GCA_023014485.1). Classification (NCBI taxonomy): domain Eukaryota; kingdom Metazoa; phylum Arthropoda; class Malacostraca; order Isopoda; family Cirolanidae; genus Bathynomus; species Bathynomus jamesi. The sequence goes on from JAJOZX010005121.1 coordinate 265,559, forward strand.
CTTGGAAATCATCTCTCATTGTTCCAGTAGGACGTTTTGCAGTGAGATACATATCTGCTGCGAGAGGATTTGATCACGCGTAACACTTCCAAACCACAACTTAGTGGGAGAGACAAAAGGAGCCGCGGGTTCTTTCATGGTAATCTACAAACCCAGACATGAAATCCATTTGGAATTAATCAGATTGATCATCAACCGCAAAAACAAAGGACGCTTCCCACATTTGTAGGAACTCTGTGAAAGAAACTGCACCCGCATGAACTATACTAGAATCTTGACCATACATTAGCATACCCATAACGCAAAAACTCATTCATTGCCTGTATGCAAAAGCTACTTATATATTTTAAATGCTTAACGTTAAGACCCGTCGATCAGCGAAGTTAAGCGACACTGGGTTTGGATTGTAGTTGGATATGGAACCTTCCTCCGCGTCCAGATGATGTACCGACCCCTTGGTTCGGATCCCACGCAAAGCTATAGGTTCCCTTCGTTGTACGACCTTCGCTGTTACGAAGGAGGTTAAACAACCCCCACTCCCAAACACGCACTTTAACGGTAATGCGTTACGCGTTTCAAATAACAATTACTTCTCTTAATATAGTATGGTGCTCATTTTATTTTGGCATGGCACCTTGTCATACATTACATTGTATAATATTCAGTCTTTTCTTTCATACATAATCTTTTTATCTTTTACCAAAATGATTTTATGCAATATTTTCTGTAAAATACTTGGCTTAAAAAGTGCAAACTGATGTAAAACATTCTCTTTTACTGTATATCAGTTTGCACTTTTTAAGCCAAGTATTTTACAGAAGATATTGCAAAAAAGTCATTTTGGTAAAAGATAAAAAGATTATGTATGAAGGAAAAGACTGAATATTATACAATGTAATGTATGACAAGGTGCCATGCCAAAATAAATGAGCACCATACTATTAAGAGAAGTTTGCATACATTTGTGTTTGCATACATTTTCCTTGTTCTTATTAATTTTTTTTTTAAATGTACGAAGGAGGGGCCAACAGCTGCATAAGGTACGATATTTTATTTATAATGTATAATTCTTATAAGAAATTCATTTATTATTACAGTATTTTATCTTGTTTCTTCGTATATATACACGCGCAGTTCAGCATGCTCTCAAACACACTGTTCTCCCTCTATTCCTCACTACATATACAGGCATCTTACACACTACGCAATCTTTTTAAAATCAAATAAAAAAAATGGCATGGTTTTTAAGGGCCTCGGAGACCTTGATTTCGGCTCTCTCTCCTTCTTTTATTGCATTTTTGCGGGCGTTCGCCCTTGGCCCCTTCTTCCTGCATAATATATATATATATATATATATATGCTGTTCGTGAAAAGCGACGCTATTTATGTCAATATAAATTATATTTGTTTGGTACAGGATACACAAATCTTTTCTGTAATTGAATCTCGCACATAAAACGTTACAGCAGGAACAAACTCTTCTTTTAAAGTTTATTGCTTCCATCTAAAGAATGGGATGCAAGCTATATGTATACAGGGTCTCCCATAAGTCCGGTTTCGTAGGAAAAAAAATTTAAATTACATTTACAAAAATAATACATTAGAACTAAAACAAATATTCAAATTGATGTCTTGTTTTGGAACCTTTTTTTGCCTCCGCCTTTTCTTCACGAGTGTAACTCGCTTCCATATTAGCCATTGCGTGCGTGTTATTCTACCTGCAACATAAAAAGCTCCCAAAAACAAGACATCAACTTGAACATTTGTTTTCGTTCTAATGTATTACTTTTGGAAATTTAATGTAAAATAAATTTTCCTATGAGACCGGACTTATAGGACAGTCTGTATAATTAAATGGGTCACGGAGATTTATTCTCCAAATTGCTTGTTCTTTACTCTTGTTTTATATAATTACTTTGCTTAGTTTTTCTACAATCCAAGTCCGTAAATTTCAGTCGAGGCACTTTTGCTTCGGATTTAGACTACGCTTGGGTTCTAGAGTCCGTAAATATTAACCACTTCTACAGGGTGTTTAAAAAGATACGCAACCCATTGGAGAATGCATATATCATTGTAACCTAACCCTCGTCTTTCTCTCTCGGGTTGCGTTTCTTTTTGAACACCCTGTACAGTATATTGGTTTACTAAAGACCATTGTTTATAATTCGGGGGTTACCAATTAATTTTCTCTTAAGGTCCGTTTACGGAACTCTAATGAGGTCCCTTCCCCCCATAAATTTCTTATATTATGTTTTTGAAATTTGACCTGTACATTATTTTATCGAAATCAATTTGTACTTAATTTTATTTTTTAATTATCTTTTTTTAATTATCTTTAATTATCTTTGGCTTTGTTTTAATTTGGAGTTTTGGAAATTCTAACATATATCTGTATTTACTCAATATTTTAGTTAAAATTTACTGATTGTTACTGGCGGTCCGTATGAAATCCGTCGAGAATCTGAATCCGGACCGAGGTCTGCCTTTTAGTGACTCCTGCTTTATACAGGGTGTCCATAAATGTTTACCCTGAAAACAGTATGTTCTCATGTTTTAATGACGAAGCTTACATCCGTTTTCTTTTTACAGGTGATCTCGTACACGCATAGAGTTTCTGTGCTGGTGTGTTTCGTCTACCTCATTCGCCGCTAGGAGCGCTGTAGTAGCTGTTCAGTTAAGATGGCGTCTGTGACAGAGAAGGCACAATGTGTTGTGTGGCTTGCAGAAACAAAATCTCCTGTCAGTGTTCAGCGAAGGTTCAGAACAAAGTATGGAAAGAATCCACCTGATTCGTGGATGAAAAAATTCTTGGAAACTGGAAACGTGGAAAAGGGAAAGAGCAGTGGTAGACCATCAGTTTCCGATGGGACGGTGGAAACACTGAGAACACTGTTTCCGCAACTGTGTACCTGGATATGCTCACCAATTACGCCATCCCCCAGCTGCAGGACAGGCAGCCAACTGTCATCTTCCAACAAGATGGGGCACCCCCTCATTGGGCGCATGTTGTTCGTGAGACTCTCGACGCAACATTTCCAAATCGATGGATTGGCAGGGACGGGCCAATCCCATGGTTCCCAAGATCACCAGACATTACCCCGCTGGGTTTCTTTCTCTGGGGTCATGTTAAAGATTTGGTTTATGCAACAGTTGTTCCAGATATCAGGACATTGCGAGAATGCATTACGGATGCAATTGCAACAGTTAACCCACAAATGTTGGAAAATGTGTGGCGTGAGTGTGAATACCGTTTAGACATTTTATGTGCCACTAGGGGTGCGCATGTGGAAAATTATTAAGTTCATTAACTATGTATCAAAACTTTGTATGTTTATCTACTTATGATTAAAACTGTGTTTGAATACGAGTGTTTATTTAAAAGTTATAGCATGCTTTAATCAGGGTAATCATTTATGGACACCCTGTACATTCTCATTCATTTCTGATTGGTTAGTTTTTAAATGTTCTTTTAAAGCGATTGGTTAATACGAATATATACGATGATGTCCTGATTTTAATTTCCTTTTTGGTATTTTTTATAAATACATATAAAGATAATTACAAAAAGAATCTTATGAAGTGATTTGATATTTAAAAAAGATAACAATTTTAAAAATGTTATCCAAAGGGTCAACAAAAATAAAATAAAATGGGATAAAATCTGATGTATATTTTCGATTCTCCAAAAAATACAACTCGTCAAAAAAATGAGTTTCTTTGCGCGGAAGGAGTGTTACACATATCGATAAAACAAAAACCATTCATTTTCCAACATTCATTATTCCCACAGTCATTCTTTTTTTTTTTGTGTGTGTGTGTGTGTGTGTGTGTGTGTGTGTGTGTTTAAAGGAAAAATTTAATAGGAGCCTCAAATATGATCTGAGAATATTTGGTCTTTATTTTTATGTTCGGAAGTTTTGGAGGAATGCAGTTGAGGATGGAGCAATTAGAGGATAGAATGTTAAATACCGTCGAAGATCTTACAGATGACATTACGAAATGCCTTCGGTGGCCTTTTAATGGCATTCAATGACGAAAGTATAATGGCACACTTCGAAAGGATTACCTTTGGTGACAATACTTTAAGGCTTTATATATTGGCTCTACCATTGTGTCACCCCTAAATGAAACTATTTGCGCCGCTATTAATGACACCTATTTGTAGATCTACTTAATGACACAGATTTATGGCATCGTTTCATGGCATCTTTGGTCCTCGAGGAAGTTTGAAATCGAGTGCCATTCTATCCACAAAGGAAAAGGAAGAGAAAATTTATCACTGGCAGAAGGAAGGAAGAAATGAAGATGAAAGTTATAAGTCGAAGGTTTCAACTGATGGGAAAGGAAGAAAACAAGAAAGAAAAATAAAACAGAAGAGAGAGAAGAAATAATTTTAAAGAAAATTCGTTAAAAAAATTTCAGAAAAGAGGAGAAACAAAAAAGAATTAAAGAGAAAAGAGGTAGATTTCCAAAGTGAAATTTTACAAAAAGAAAATTTGGCAGAGGAGAAAAAATTATTGCTGAAATTCTCTCTCTCTCTCTCTCTCTCTCTCTCTTCTCTCTCTCTCTCTCTCTCTCTCTCTCTCTCGGTGTGATGGCTTTGCGTGCATGGATGTAGACATGGAGAGTTTGTTTAATCCTTTTTGGGCTAACCTTGAGTGGACCATGGGGATCTTCATTGGCCCCGATACCTAAATAAATAGAGCTGTAAGTATTTTGTATAAAATCAAAACATATATTCGAGGTTTTTGTGACGATACCAAGTAGTTGATATACGATTAGTACAAATATATTATTATGTTAGTCTATACAACGATACTCTCTTGCGTACGATTTCGATAATGTGCATAACGTAATTGTAGAGCTAGTTTATATATTCTCCTTTTTCTTGTAAAATTTTCTTGGCACCTTTTCCAGGGTTAAGATATTTTCTTCAACCTTTTTCCGTACCCGCCTCTGGCTGGGAGGGTGGGGAGAGAGCCTTATACTTTTCTTTATGTATATACATAACCCCAGAGTGGATCTTAGGCTCTTCGTTAGCCTATAACTCGGTAACCTTGTAGGAATAAAATGAGCACCCAAAATATAGTTTTACTTTTAACATATGAACATTAGGATATGGAACTCGTAAGCAAACGCATGCAGTCACTATCATGTAAACTTTCTGTGTGTTCATGAAGGGTTTGGACAGGTTGTGGCATCGATAAGATGAGATTTTGGATGACTTTATGGTCCACATTTTGTCAAAGTCCAGTCAATATTTCCTTTAGATTTGATGCGAAATGGGAAAGGGGAGCGATCTTGATTTTAGCAAATGTCGATCAATATGCTTCCAGGACGACTCGGTAGGATTCATACTGGGTTTCTAATTGAAGCCAAGGAAGAATTTCTAGCCCTTTTTGTCTTTTGCACTGAGTAGAGTATTGGGCGGTGTACAGTATGTGACAGGTTGCAGTCTTCTGCCTTTTCCTGAGGAGTGTAACTCACTTCCATATTAGTCATTGCGTTATTCTACCTGCAACATAAAAAAAAGTCCAAAAACAAGACATCAATTTGAACATTTGTTTTAATTCTAATCTATTACTTTTGTAAATTTAATTTAAAATAAATTTTCGTATGAAAACCGGACTTATGGGACACCCTATATAATAATATATATATATATATATATATATATATATATATATATATTATATATATATATATATATATGATCAACTTACAATCCACAGTACCAATTATCTGTAAAATGGTCAACCCATACTAGAATAGAATGAACACTCCCCGCCCTAAATATAAAACGTTAGTTTTGACCAAATAGCCAAAGAATTGAAATTTATTTTTCATTTAAGGACGCATATGAACGATAACCTAAAACCTACCAAATCTTACAATATATGCATTAAAAAACCGAACATGGAAAAGTAAAAACACTGTCGACCTAGCGCTTTCGTGTGTATTTAACAACAAATTGACTTACAACAAATAAATATATACATATATATATATATAATAATAATAATAATTATTATTATTCCCTCTTATTTTACATGTATGTCCTCCTCTCATTCAATGATCTTACCATCATTTCTTATCGTCTTTCTCAGTTCATTTACGTGAGCCACAATCCTTGAGAAATGATTTCAGAGAAGGTTCATTCATATCCCTTGTTAACACTAATCTCTGTTTAATTAAGTCTGACTTCGCCTCATTTCCCCGTTGGTTCTACGCTTAACCCGATTTGTTACTGTGGCACCTATTGGCATCCAGTGCCAGGAGGTATTAAAACTAATAGAAAATAGCCATAAAAAAACCAAAATGGAATGAGAGTAGCTTATCGTAAAGGCAAAACTAGAATGAAGTTGTTAAAGTTACTTAAAGCGAAAGTAAAAGTAATTTGTTTTAATTTTTATTTTGTGAGATTGAATAAAGTTGAAGGTTACAATTCTCGTGACACCCGGTTAGGTTTAGGTAATGTGTAGACGACAGTTTGGATTCTTGTACGTATACATATATTTTGCAGTTTTACAATTACTATAGATTCTGGTAAAGGTTTCACTGCTTACGAAACACTACCCGCCCATATGCCCATTCAGGGTACGAGCAGCTCGCAGTATCATTCCCAAGTACATAGAAGGTCAACGTATAATAGCGAGGCTTCGGCGTGATTCATCACTACTTGAAGCAGCAATGCTTTGAGTTATCATATTCCAGTGAGTGGTTCTGGCCATAATACTTTTACACGCACATATCGTTAGTTTGTATTGCGGACACTCCTGGTTTTAAAGGCCCGGGTGCATGATTCATCAGGAGCAAGATGCATCGCGATTTTGTTTCCTCATCAAGGCAACACAATTGCACCCATTCCACTCACAAATGCATTCGCCTCGCATCAGATTTCCTCTACACAAACTGGTCCAGGAACTCGGAATATTTGCAATTTCAAACCTTCCATTTGTAAAGGCCTGAATATTGTTTGAAGAATTGAATTAATTTTACGTTTATTGTCGTATAGTGTTAAAATAAAAGAGGAATAAAACTACACACCATAACATTCACTCTCTCCATACAAATATCTTTGTTTCCTGGATGACGTTATTGTATAGTCAGTCATCTACAGTTTTTTAAATGTGATTGACCAGCATTTCCAGCCCAATATAATGCCATCAACGAAACCTGTTGTAGTTGATACGTCTCTTGTACCGTAGTTAAACAATGTACATATTTTTTGTTATGCAATACAACAGGCCAAGGCTTCTTGCAAAAGAACAGAAACTTTGCGTGTGTGCGCGCGCGCGCGCGTGCGCGAGCTAATAAAGGGAATCCATGGTTCGAAACTAATCAACAGTATAATCCTTGTTTTCCGATGCTCAACTTTCTTCTTTGAAAACTTCTTAACAAACCAATTCACTTAACTCGAGCAATGAATGAAAATGATTAGAATGTATTCACAGGAACTTTTGCCACCGTTTCATGCTATTTATTACAGCATATAATATATATATATATATATATATATATATATATATATATATATATATATATATATATATATATATAAGCATCATAACTTTATATTAGTTTTCGATTACTGTAGTAATATACTGACTTTTTGTAATTTGACCTTTAACTGGGTCTGCGGCGCATGCCCCGCTTACCCTGACTGCACACCACTGATATTTATTTATTTATATACACACTATTTATTGTTTTTTATTTTATTTAATTTGGCCCTTAAGCTTTATGCTTTACTGAGCTCTTATTAAAAATAAGCAGCTAGTTGTTATAAATTAATAATAATAAATAAATAAAGAAGTAAATAAGTATTATTAATAGTTAAAACATGTATTACAGTATTAAACAATATTAATGGACAATTGATATTTAAACACCCATATTCGCAAAGTGAATCCTCGAATCACACAGGGAGGAGCAAACTAACGAGGACTTGATCGAGTTGGAGTAGCATCTAGCAGTGGACGAAGAAGAGGAGCAGGCCGAGAGTCGTCCTCCACGTTGACCCGAATGAGGAGAGGAGCACCACTGTCATCCGCAACGTCAAGAACGACATTCGAGCCTACTATGAGCTTCTGGAGGAGAAGAGGAAGATGGCCTGCCAACCGACACTTCATGCATTTTTCCAGCCCAAATCCTCCCCTTCTCCTGATGTAGCTCCCACTCCAACTTCTTCAACCTCCAAGTCCACGTTCCATAGGCTTTTTAGTCCTCGTTCCTACAGCAGCAGTGTCAGTGCCGTCTCGAGTGGGGAGGCCGATGACCCTGACCCCTCTTCACCCCAGTAATCCTCACCCTCTCCTTCTCTTTATGCCAGCTCCGGTACGCCATTGACACTCACAGCAAAGGTAAATGCTAGTTTAACTGTTTTCCACTCATTGTAGTTATATTGTAATATGTAAGGGAACGCATCCCCCCTAATTACATTGATTCTTATGGGGAAAATTGCCCCGATATTCGCAATGACTTTTAGGAACGCATCCTTTGCGACAACCGGGGTATTGCTGTGTAAAAGGTAACACAACCTGTCATATATTTAAAGAACCGAGGAAGCCAGAGGCGGATCCAGCCTTCTGGGCTGACCGTCTTCCAAAATTTGAAAAGTAAAAAATGCATACGGAACTATTGTAAATCGTGAAATTTTCGCTAGCACCTTTTTGGCAGAAGTACATTTTCAAGTTGCTATAACATATTTTTAAATGAAATGAAAGCTATAAAAATAAGCAGTGGAAAATTACATCATATTTATCAAAACATTATATAATTAAATATTATATATATTATATATTATTAAAATATCATATAATAAAAAAATTCACTGAAAATTCTGACCGTCTTCCGGAAGATGGTGGAAGACGGTCTAAATCCGCCTCCTGGAAGCGTATAACCCTTTCACGTCCAGAGGCATTTTACGTATTAACCCTCCCGCACTCGAGGTAATAACCAGCATTTCAGTCAAATTATCTGGTGCAGTAACAGTATTTTGTGGAGTTTTTTTTTTTAAGTCAAATGCGCTATATTAGGACCGATGCGAGACCACTGGCAACTTTACCGTACATTGAAAACATTCTCTAGAAACAACTATTGCACTCTAATTAACCAAAAAATGAAAAAGCCGATAACCAAATTCGACTTTCAATAAAAAGAATTGATAATAAACCAGAGTGATGCGCTTGTAAGAGTACTGTTTATATTGCGCATGCTTAATGTGGATAAATAAAATTATGCTATCTAGGAACATTTGGTGCCAAATTCTACAGTAGATTTAAACTAGAATATGGATAATTTTTAGTCGATTTTTGTGGCGTATCCAAATTTTTGATTTATTGTGTGTGTATATATATTGGCATATTCATTCCAAGAACTTGTCGATCTTTTAAAAAATGTTGCCATATTTCGAGCCTTTCAACCAATCCCGCAATATTTTCATTTATTCCATTACCCTTTTTGGAAAAAATAACCGAGTCCAAAACAAATTAATTGCATGAACCGGGTATGACATTCTTTTCACTGGCAATAATTGACATGCTTTTACTGCATTAGCTCCCCTGTCTGTTACAGCACAAACTGCATCGAGAAGATTCATAACCTTTAAACATTCTCTGACTGAATTTGAAATGTTTTGGTTAGTATGTGCCTCGTTGCAGGGAAGAAGGTAATGGAGGTTTTTATTACGATTATTATTATTATTATTCTTTTGAGGGGGAGATCGGAAGAGGACTTGGTTGAAAGAGAGAGTTGAATGTTAGAATAGGAAGGCAGTCGTGTGGGGAAGGTTTTGCAGTTGTTATCCTATTTAAGGGAGGAGAAATTAGATTTGTTTCGGGAGAGGTGACATTTTGCTCTTTCTGGTGGGACCATCCCTCTTGGAAGCAGTGTGCCTTTAATAGTAATAGTAGTAGTAATAACCAAAGTCCTGGAAGGATTAGCTCCGTATGGAGGTACTGACTGGAATGATGCGGTCAGTACTTCAGTCCTTTGTGACCCCCACCTTCGTATCCAGAGTCACAAAGTATTGAATTGTACATGAGGTTTATACTCGTATACAAGCGCGTAGCCAAGGGGGTGGGGCGCCGCGGGCGGGTGTCCGCCCTTAAGGTATAAAAATTTATATTTATATAATATAATAATTGTATATAATTATATGTAATTATAAATTATTGAAAACATGGCTACGAAGCACAGTGAAAGAAGACAGATTAACTGGATTAGTTCTGATGAGTCTCAAATAGATAAAATTGGCCTGGAAAATGCTCAAGAGATTCTGGACCGATTCGCGCAGAAAAAAAGCAACGCGACTGAATATTGTGATGTAAAGTTTTGAAGTTTCGCTCTAAGTTTTGTTTAGTTGAATAGAAATTTTACATTTGAACATATTAATGATGTCTGGATCTAATGTGATTAATGATTCAACTTCATTCGAGTGAAAAGAAGCATTGATGAATTTTTCAATCGCAATTTATTCATCTCGTCACCCATCCCGTGATACTACGCAAGCAAATTATGAATTTCTTCATTTAACCATTGAGTTTACCTCGCGATATTTTTCTTATAGCCATTATACGTTTGTAGTGCATGTGGGTGGGTGGGCGGGCGGGCATGTACGCGTGTGTAGTTGCTTTGTTTTACATTCCGTTACCAGAATAAATTAGTCATTTACAGTTAAATTATGATGCATTTCTGATGCGAGAAACGGTAAAAATGGTAAGGCTTTCGACCCCGCTGGGAGAGCTTGCAACGCTCCCCCCCCCCCCACCATCCTACGATTTTGAAGTCCCCGGAAGTGGGCAGGGCTTTAAAGTAGAGGGAAATTATAGGGTAAAAGAGGGTGTGCTCCTAGCCGTAGTGGCACTACCAAAACTAAAAAACCCAACCTAGCCTAACCTAACCTAACCTAGGCCTAACGTCTGCGGGAGAGCAATTAAGTGTGACAACTCAGGATGTGGGCAAATTCTGCAGCATGCCCTTGGAAAGATGCATAAAAAAAATTGTGTAAGACTTATAGATAGAACACAAATGACTCTTACGCAAACACAGGCTATTAGTTCCTTGGAGCCTAAATTTCTACTGAAAGCAAGTAACGTCAAGTAGGCAACCTTCACGTGTGTATCTGAGAAAGATGGAGCCACCAAAGCAGATCTAAGATGGTCCATGAAAGTGGTGTGCTCCAGAAACTTTAGTTATGCTTCATGCAACAGACATTTTTCAAGCTGTTTCCAGAGGCTGCACCTAGAAATTTTTCTGTGAATGCTTCAAAAATTTTATACATGGTTTCTGCGGCTACAGGACCCTTTTTTTCATGAACTTCTAGTAGATGACATTAAAACCTCTTAATCTCTATTCACTCTGCAAAAACAACAAATGCCCAGAATCTGAAGCAGTTAGATATTCAACTTAGATACTGGTCTGAAAAACAAAATCAAGTTCATCATTTACAAACATATATGATATGCCATGCAACAGGAGATTTGCTGAGTGAGAAGTTGTGTGCAGCTAATGACAATGTCTTGGACCTAAGTATGCTTGAAATGTTGGGTAGTGATGGTCCCAGTGTAAACAAAAAAGTGAGAGATATAATCAGTCAGTCGGTGAAAAAATGCAAAAAACTTCACTTTTTCCTACGTGAAGGTCAAAATATGAAAATAAAAACCCACTCTAATAGACAGAGTTTATTTCACAACAGTTTCGATGCCCACTGGCATCCTCCTCGGGTGGATACAGAAAAACGATATATATGTAGATATATATATACTGTATATGTATGTATGTATGTATATGTATATATATATATGTATGTGTGTGTATATATATATATATATATATATATATATATATATATATATATATATATATATATATATACTGTATATGTATATATATATATATATACAGGGCTATTAAAATGATTCACCTGATTTCAAATGAGAATATTTTTTAAGGTTACAAGTACAGAGTGATTTGTGATACATCAACCAAAGAAAAAACTGTCCAAATTTTGTCTCTCACTCATAAATGCTCTATGTGACTTCCCCTAGTTACACGAGCAACGTCGACACGATAGTCGAATTCCTCCCATACTCGCTCCAGCATGTCCGTTGTCACTGACAACAATGCGAGTTCGGAGCTCATCCAAAGATGTGGGCAACCACGGATGCTCTGAGCACCCGGTGGATCTGTTCTGTAACGTCGACGAAACTCACGCTGCACTGTGACTACCGATTTACAGCTCGAAAACTGCAACACACAAAACGCCTTCTGCTGTGCGGACGCCATTTTCACACTGACTGTTTGTTGCTAGGCTAGGCCACGGCGTGACTTTGGAGCCCTCTCGCGGTGATCTTGTAAAACTCGGAGATTTCCTCTTTCATGTGGTGTATGCCCAGTTGATGCACGGTTGATAGGTACGGAAGTATTCTCAGTTGAAATCGGATGAATCATTTTAAATAGCCCTGTGTGTGTATATATATATATATATATATGTATCCACCCGAGAAGGATGCCAATGGGCATCGAAACTGTTGTGGAAATAAACTCTGTCTATTTGAGTGGGTTTTTATTATTATATTTTGACCTTCACGTAGAAAAAAGTGAAGGTTTTGCATTTAAAGCTTATTAATACGAAGTTACTGTCTGGACGTCATTGAACACCTGGACGTCAATGTAAGCTAATCCCTGTAAGTGTTTTTATAAGCACTTGATCACTCTAGTTTATCTCGCATGTTTAAAATTAAAGAAACCTGTAAAATAAACAATAAAAGTGGAGGTAAGGACAGCTGTAGGAGAGGTGGAGGCTGCGTCATGTTGTATATCTGAGATTTTATTTCTATAATACCCCTATATTTTGTTGAAAATTCCTATATTTTCCATATTTTTATTCTCAAAAGTGGTTGTGATCCCTGTGAAAGATATATCTGGACACAAATGGCGTGTTGAAATATGCGCCACGCCGTACAAATCTTGTCGTAGCGCAGTGCTCAGTGCCCTCGCCTTCTACTCAAGAGATGCTAGGTTCGAATCTTGGTGGGGGGTACCTTTACATAAAAGACACTAGCACCGGACCTTCGTGTGTGTGTGTGTGTGTGTGTGTGTGTGTGTGTGTGTGTGTGTGTGTATAAAATGGATCGCCAATACAGACTCGTATATAATACACTTTTCTTCTGTACTGTATGCTGTACATAATCATAGACAGACAAACGCATTTCTTTTGTGAGTGGCTTATTAATGTCTTTCATAAGATTGCCTTCCTGTATACCAGACGTGATAAATGGCTCGAATACAGATCTTCCTTTTTGTGGGGAGAAATTCGAGTAAGTTTGGAATGATGATCATAAACCGCTCTACACGCGGAAGATTCGAGTTCAAAGTATAATATATAATAGTGCGACGGTTTCCAATAAATCTCAGGCGGACACCTCATTAAAATTCTAATTATTCACTGTGATTTCATCTCGTTTGATCTTTGCAATTAATAGTGCAGGAAATGCGTATTTCTTTTTGTATGATTTTAATTCGACGAAGAAACTATATTTAGATCCTGCAAAATGGCTTTTCTCCTTCAAGATTAGGCTACCTTCCCTTTTTTTAACGATTTTTGATCTTATCGCGGAGATAGAAGTGATAGAGGAAGTGATAGAAATTGAGAGAGAGAGAGAGAGAGAGAGAGAGAGAGAGAGAGAGAGAGAGACTGTGGCATGTATTATGATTGGACTTGGCAGATATTACATTTTATATTTAAGCCCTCTTGATGTAAAAGAACGAGGATATTACAAAGTTAAAAGAAATGTCTGTGATATGCAGATGTGAATTGCATACATCACACATATTTTTTAGTTTTTTTTTACATGTACATTTTGAAAAAAAATTAAAACTGAAAGAATTTAAATGCCCCCACCCCCAATGTTCCCTCTAATTTTCTTTAGTCCATGTGCGCAAGAAATTTTCGTTGTGCATACATTTAGATTCATGGTGAAAAATTGTGCAAACTTTTTTGAGCGCTATTATCTTCAAAATTAAATACATATAAATATTAAATAATTAACAAATATTATTTCCATAAGGTGATAGCTTGATCATTACGGTACTATTAAATGGATATTAAAAAACTGTTTACAATATTATATATTCTTAAAAAAGAAAACATTTTATCCATTCTAAAAATATTAATAAAATAAAAAATAGTAAAATAAAATTCAATAAAATAAAGAAATAAAATAAAAATAACATTAATTGAAAATGACTATTTTAGTTATCAATTCTCAAAACAATTTTTAGCATTTAGCAATTTAAAATAGACTATCAAGATTAATACATGATTTTATCCATTCACAAAATAGGAATTATGAGATAATTACTATTCGTTTTTATGCAAAAATAAGAAAGAAAAGGTTTATATTCAATGCGTTAATGTATAAAAGAAAAAAATGAATATACGTAGAGTAAAAAAATCCGTATTGCGTCAAATTGCGCGGACGTCGGCGAAGTCGGGCGGAAGGGGTTAATACTTAAAAGAGCGACTGTAGAGTATGTTGATGCAAATGGTCAGACCTTGTGTGACGGTATATTTTTTAAATTACTTCATTTACTGCCGTGACTCATGATACGCTTGAGCCTGTGCGCATTTTATTCTGCTGTGTGCGCGGGTTTCACAACGTGTGTGCGCGCGCACACGCACACACCTTAGAGGGAGCATTGCCCCCCCACCACCCAAAAGCCCCGCCATTATTGGTACCTGGTATATAGTTTTATTACACCTGAACAAAAACATAACAATTAACGTAATAAAAACGAAAGCAACACCGATAATGCGAAAGTAGTGAATTATTCAAGTTTTGGCATGGATTAATCGAGTGTGAGATGTCCCAAACCATGAAAGTACGAACGACTAGGAAGGGAAACGGTAACAGTCTCGTTGTTCGCAATTTCATTGGTTAAACCAAGCATAACTTCCAAATTTCGGGGTGTCGATATCACTGCTCTCGCGTGACCTGTCATACGTGGATAAAGGCCACAGAACGGACAACCCACCTACTTTTAGCTTACCCGCCACCCTTATGGTCTGAGTTAACTACTTTTACACCCAATTACTTTCGTTATCCAACATAACCGTACTCTATAGAGCAAAAAGATACTAAGGCCGCTGCGTAATAAATGTAAGATCCCGGAGAGCGACTCACGGCTAATTGAATGTCTTATTTCCGAGTTTATGTCATATACTCTTACATTAATCCTACCAGAAGTAAAAAATTATAAAGCGAGTATTCTGGTCTTAGGAAGGAATCCTACATAATTACGGGGAATCTTTTACGAAAGCTAAATAAATCCTTAGTTGCCTCTGACAGAAAATGTAAGAATAAAACCAATCTCTGTAGGTAGACCGAAATTTCTAGGCTGGTTCGACCTATTCCTAAAATATTGTTGGCAAAAGCGGGAGGAGGTAACCTATAAGCATCGAAACATCTTTCTTTTTTTTTTTTTTTACAGTTTCGACTAGTAGTTAAGAACTTTTCCTTCTCTTTTTGGGCATATTACATTTAACGTTTAATTAATTTTAGAACTACACCCAAATTAGTTAAATGGAACTATACCCAAATTGTCGAGAAAAATTTGTCAACAAGTATCGGTCTAAAAGGTAATTTTTTGTATACATTTTAATCTAACTTCAACTATAATCAAATCTAACCCAAACTAGTGGAACCTAATCGGGCATAATCATATGTAATTTATACTGACCTAACGGGTGGAGAGGAAGCTTTCGAAAATTTGACGTACCTCTGTTCTATAATTGCAGGTTTTTTTTTTGGTGGCAGGTGTTGGAAATTTACCAACATTATTGGTAAAAAAAGTTCATGAAATGTGAATGAATAAAAACAATTTTTACGTCCGTCATTATATATATATATATATATATATATATATATATATATATATATATATATATGTGTGTGTGTGTGTGTGTGTGTGTGTGTGTGTGTGTGGGGGGGATGAATTTCACAATTCAACACGTGAAATGAATGAATGATGCGAACCCACAAGGTAAAAGATTTTTTTCTTTTTCTTCATGGGTTTGCATCATATATATATATATAATATACGTATATACTATTCACAGGCATCAGCTAATTGGACATGTTATCTTTTTAATAAAAGATGTATTCTCTTTGTAAAACCGCTAAAAATAATTGCAGTGCTTCTCAATTTCAGCTACAAATTGAAAAAGAATCTAGCAATTATTAATACTAATTCATATTTTTATAATGAATGAAAAACACACACACACAACACATGATTTTTAATATCCATTCGCCTAAAAATGCTAACTAACAAACAAACTGACTCACTTACTAATTGATAAATAATTGAAAAAGTGGCGAGCTCTTCTTTGAAATTAATCTTACAAAAAGGAATTAATGCTGTTCCAGTGACAGTAAAAATTCTTTATAACGAAATAGTTTCGTCCGATAGATAAAAGCCAACTATTGTTTTCTTTTTCTTACAAAATTTAAAGTGATAAAAGTTTGAAAAAAAAACCGTGTTTAACTTTTTTAATTTTTAAAATGTATGCCTACAAAACTGGACACGAAGCGCAAACATTTTCTGGGTTATATGAAACAAAAACTTTTAATGTTCGCAATTGCATTCCAAATAGGGTTTCTGGAAGATCGCGCAAAAGTCTCTGAAACTAATTAAAAAAATGAATTAAAAATAATGCAGCGTTTGTTTACATATTATATTTGAAGCGGGAAATATTGAGAGAGAGAGAGAGAGAGAGAGGAGAGAGAGAGAGAGAGAGAAGAGAGAGAGAGAGGAGAGAGAGAGAGTATATTTAAGCTAAAAATTTAGTTTCATTGAATAATGTCTTGGATTATTTAATCTTTTTCGTAATGACATCTAAGATTCTATGTCGGTGGGGACCCACAGCTTTACGTGGGATTCGAACCACTACCCCACCAAGGGACGTTCAGAGAGGTAGAGGTACCTTAATCGATGAAATCTGAAGTCGAGCTGAGATTCATTCACCCAAACCTTAAAATTAACATCCAGACGATTTATCACTATAGCTATCGTGGCTGGTATTTAAATTGATGACAAAACTCCAAAGATTGATAATAATAATAATAATTAATAGTAATTAATAATAATTTTCCAAGCATACATTTCTCAAAATTGTTTTTGACTGGTGTAGTTTATAAAGTAAAATTGTTTTAATTTTCCCAAAAATATTTCGCCAATTTTTCCGAGGTTTCTAATTTCACTTTTTCTTCTTAGATTCAAATATTCCCGTAGTTTATTTTAAACCCTCTTGTCTTTTCACTATGTTTTTTTTACTCTTTCGACTTTCCTTATATTTTTAGTATTTTCACGCCCTGACCCATACTTTCCTTATCTTTAACTTGTTACCGTTGTAATCTTTTCGTGTATTTTCCTCTCTTCATTTTCTTCCCACCATTTTCTCTGGTTTTAAGGTCCTACTTTCCTATTTCTTTATAGTTTTCTCTCGCTATTTCACTCCATAAAATCCTTTTTACAACTTTCATTCCCCTCATCTTCCTTCTATTATCTAAGGCATCTCAGGCTTCTCGATAATCCTTCAACCCTTCCGAAGAAAACTTTTTCAAATTTGCATTCAGTCCTTGGTGTTAAGAAAATAAAAGTTTTCTTTTACAAACTCTTCTTTTGAAATATCCGAGTATTCATACTCTTCTTAATAATGAAATTCATTATCGCTTAATTTTATTTTTTCGTATATTATTTTCTGTGAATTTCACCGCTATGTATAATACCTTTTACGAACGCGTGTAGAAGAGGGGAAAACTACATAAACCATCTTTCTTCCTCTTTTTTGAAGCACCCTATATAATATTTTCTCATATACTCTTAAAGTTTATTTTTGAAATTCATCAGGGCCTAATCTTTTGGTTACTTTCTCGATTTTCTCTTTACTCAGTGACTTCCACACTTCATCTTTTCACTTCGTTATCTTCTTCTGCTTCGCTCTGTAAGATTTCTTTTATCTTCATCACCCATTTTTCGTCTCTGTGTAAACTTCAAAAGTTAAGGGGAAAAAAAGAATTGTAAATATCCATTTTGCACTAAATTTATATTAAGGAAAAGCTTAATGATCTTAATATCGTCAACGGAAAGGTAACGGATAAAGTTTTATTCTGACGAGTAAATAATTGTTGCTGTTTATTCCGTGACATCAGACAAATGTTGACCACAGAAGTAGCATTTTGCTACACGAACAGGACATTATAGACTTTGTAAAAATAATGTTAACATAGATATGTCAATGTTGGTATCTATTTTGTAAAAGTTATTTCAAATGATTTTACGAGGTTCATGTGCAAAATCTGGCTTCAAAATTGATGAGGACTAGTTAATAACATCTTCACGCTTGAGGAGTGAGGTAACACATTCGTGCTTTCAGATGGTGTAGTGACCTGTGGTTCGGATTCTACTGTAGCTGTAGGTTCCCTGTGTCATATGACACAGGGAAGGTAAATCAAAACTAACTATAAGTAAATCATGCAGTCAACAACACAACTTAATACTTTCAAGAACCTTATAACGTAGGCCTATGTACTCGACAAAGTCGTGTGAGGAGCGCTTAATCTAAAAATTTCGAATGCATTATTTTATTTTCTGATTCTTTTGAAAAGCGTTGCTTCACATTCACAGTTATTCTCATCATCAGTTATTAGTTGTTGTGCCGAAACCTTAAGCCATGCACACGAGGATGAATGAAAATGAGACAAAAAATTGAAAAATTTCTATAAAAATGTGTTCCCTTTTTATGCAGGAAAAAATGAAAAGGAACAACTTCATCATTTGTAAACATGAAAAACTTTTTTATTATTCTCGTATACACTTTTTGTGTGGTTTTAATATTAATGACTTAATTTACTTATTTAATTATGCCGAAATATTATTCAGAATCGGAGGGAGAAAGGTTAATAAGGGAAACATTTTACCAAATTTAAGGAGACGTTGAGTTTCTTGAGAAACAGGTTTCGGGTAAAGAATAAATACTCGTCAGACACAACCAAGTAAGAGAAGGGTTATTAGGTCCATATAATGTCTTGTGCCCACTCATTCTTAGATCGTTTCGCGTGAATGGTCATCAAGTGAGAGCTATTTTAGATACAGGCTGCTCCACAACGTCCATTTCAGAAGATGCGGCTTAACAATGCGGGTTGCTCGAATTAGCAGTAATAAGCAAATACTTCAAACTAAAAGCTTTAGGAGGAAATATGGCGATCATAGGAAGTTTACCTCTGGTTCCTGCCACGATCCTTGAGTACTCGCTCGTCTTCCCGTGCCAAGTCGTAAAGGGTCTCTCTACTTCGATGTTGCTCGGAATGGACTTTATTGTTGCTTATTTCGGTGTTATAAATATTCTAAAGCCTTCCCAAGGTTTAAATACGTAAGCTATTAAAAATAAATACATAACCAGTGTTTGGAATAGAGTTACATCAGATCTGAAAAGAGCTCCGAACGAAAGCACCGACCTAAGACTAGAAATCATAGATTTACATCGACGACTAGCGAAACAAGTTCTGTAGCATATAGCGTCACCCTTTAAAAACGTATTGCATCCATAAGACCGCAAGAATGCTTTCACGAATATGCAATGGACGCTGGATTTAACCAAACCTAACAGCATCGTCGAAATTCCGAGCTTAGAACTAATGATAGGCGGTCATTTAATAAAAGCTTGCATCGATACGGGTTGCAGTAACACCTTGATGCCTTACTAAAAGGTGAAAGAGTACGGATTAGAGAATCTGATTGATGAGAACCTCAAGTTAGCAGACTCGGTCAAAGGCGCTGCGGGCAACGTAAGCGTAATCGGAACTATTCCGTTAGTGCCCGCCAAACTCCAATAAAACCCGCTAGTTTTTCCTTGCATGATTGTCGACATGTCTCCCATATCCCTTCTTTTGGGAATGGATTTCTTGAGGGCCTACTGCTGTTAGATTGACGTCATCCACAGGCGAATAGGAATTAGCTACTCCAGAATGTGCTGATAAAATTAAAAATACAAATTAAAAAATTAAATTAAAAATTAAAAATAGTAAATTTACTAAATCTGTGATACCTAGTAATAGAATTTACCTTATTGAGATATAAAAGTAATTTGAAGTCTGTACTTTATTGTGCGCTGTGTAAATACATATGTAGACAACTCGCGGATCGTCGCACTAATGTGTGGCGGTCGAGGTGTACAACGAAGCGAAAAGTGCGATGATACGAGGTCCATTATAATATAAAATACTGTACAGTGTATTTACCTTAAAAATTGACATGTACATTAATTAAGGTGTACATAATTGTGGACGAGACTGTATGTAATGCAAGTTTAGTAAAACATGATTTGGATCATCTTTACGACTGAAATTTCGGATATTGCCTTATCGTACTCCAGACGCGCGATGAGCATCCAAAATCTCAAAAGAGGCTGGAAAATGTGATTGCGATGATGCAAAGGTGATGTACGATGATTCGGAGGTTATATAGAGGGGGGTTAATGCGAAGAAGCGGATGTGCGATAATTCGCGAGTTGTCTCTGTATTAGCATATGTAAATATATAAAATAAGATAGTGTTGATTATCTTTTTCAAAATTTTCATGAATAATTATATACAAAACCAAATATTACTCCAATAGGTAAAGTAATATAGGCCTAAATTACTGTACATATAGGCTTAGCCAATGTATTCGACATAATTTCATTTATATCTTAACATTACTTTTTATGGGAATAAAATTACTTGGATATACTAAATACCTTAAGAGCCGTGTTCTTTCTCTGTAATTATGAGATGAAGGCGATTACATGAGGTAGCGGAAAAAGGAAATAAGATAAATTGCTTTTCACTCATTTATTATCAACATATCGATTGAAAGCAAGAAATATAAATAAAAAATATGCCAAAAAAAAAAAACGATGATGCAGTTACGCTTGAAAAAAGTGAAAATGTACTTTAGCTACATTATGTGTGTGTGTTTTTTGGGGGTTGTTTAATTTCCTTCGTAACAGCAAAGTCGTGTAACGAAAGAAACCTACAGCCAGAGCTGGGCAATAAATACATTGAATGTATTTAAATACTAAATACATGGGAGAAATGTATTTAAATACTAAATACATTTTATGAATGTATTTAGATACTAAATACAAAATACATCAATTGTATTTAAATACATTTGTAAATACATTTTAAATTGTTATCTGCAGATACATCACTGTTTGATTCACCGGATTTGCTTGTTGAAGCCATGACAAGCACACGATAAAGAAATCAACCGCTTTCTACTAAGAGTGTCACACAACTGATTGAACTGACAGGTTGAAACATGAACCATGCTGTACTACACTGTCGACGCGTCGTACTGTGCTAGTACAGAACGTGTATTAAACCAGTGAAAGTATTTACATTTTTATATTTTGAGTATTTAAATACATTGTATTTAAATACTCATTAAAGTATTTAAATACTATATTTAAATACATGAAAAACAATGTATTTATAAATACAGTTCTAAATGCACAAATGTATTTAAATACATATTTAAATACAAATGTATTTAAATACTGCCCAGCTCTGCCTACAGCTTTAGGTGGAATCCGAACCGCGGGTCGCTTCATATTCTGGATGTAGTGGACGGTCCCCCTTCCAACTACAACCTAGATCCAATATCGCTTAACTTCGCTGAGCGACAGGGAGCAGTGTTGCGACCTAGCCACGACGTAACCCGTAATTTTGGTGTTTTTTAACCCTTTAACGCCGACCGTTGCCTTATGGCAACATGTGCTTGACAATCGATTTTCAACTTTACGATCTGACTATTTGAGGTTATTTTGGCTTGAACAGGGAAAAAAAATTAAAAATTTCATAATTTAGGCATGAAAAGGTGAAATCTTTTTCGGCGAACTTATTTCCAAAACTGCGTGTTTATAATAGATGCTTGTGATATCTGTCACGCAGAAATGTCGTTAAATTTATTTTCATAAAATTAAAACTAAAAATTGTAAAAATATAAATAAAATAAAAGGACTGATTTTTTTTTGTTTCGTATAAAAAAAAAGGAAACCTTTTTCCTTTTTCTTTGTATAATCAATGTTTGACATAACTTTTAAACTTTTAAATACTTTGGAGCCATTAAGACTGACCTTTTTTTTTTTAACATTTTTTTTTTCAATCGTTTGCACTTCACGGGCCATTTTCAAACTGTAGTTCGTTAAAAAGAAACTTTGCAGTGAAAAGAATTAATGAGAGGAGGGACATTTATAAAATATATCTTTTCCTTGAATAAATTTATGAACAAAATCCACAATTTTATTTCTTCGGTGAACTTCTTTCTGCCACGTACATTTTTAAGTGTAGTTACATCATCCTTTTTAAGATGTAGCTACATTTCTCACTTTTTCAAGCGTAGTTATATATCCACCTTTTTAGCGTAGCTAGAATATTCACATTTTTCCATCTTTTCGAAGTAAATAGTGTGTACACACACACACACACACACACACACCTGTATAAGCGAGGTACTGACTTTTTAAGTCCATATATCTAAGAAACTAATTAACCAAACCTAATTTAACCTAACCTAACTTTAATGCCATTCAACGGAGAAGGGCGTGATAAGCGTTTTGGGCGGAATTTAGGGCGCGAAGGTTGTTTTCTGTTAAGTCGTTACATAGTAAGGTGCTCACTAACCTAGCCTAACCTAACTTAACCAAACCTTAACTAATCTACAATAATAATAACCTCAGTAGTATCTTTTTTTCAGAATAAAAATTTCTCTAGATTTTTTACATTAATTTTTTTAATGTTCTGAGGTACCAAAAGTGCTACCTTGCAAAGAGAAATACCTCACTACCTCTGAATTATCACACACTCGACCTCACTTATGCCTACACACGCACACACACACACACCACACTATATATATATATATATATATATATATATATATATATATATATATATAGCGCCTCGTTGGCTGGGTGTTCGAGTCATTCCGGGGTCACCAATTTATAGTGCCTCGTTGGCACTATAATAATAATAATGGTTACGATTGATTGATGCTGATGAGGCTGGGGTCACCATGATCTTTTCAGATCAAATACTGTTATTAATTAGGTTGATTGATAGAATGAGTTTTCTTCCTTTATTAAACAAAATAAATGATTTATAAATGAGACAAAATAAAAGTTGATTGTTTACAGTTGAAAATAAATGCGCGCTTGAATAATGACTTCAATAGTAATAACGCGCGAGGTAATGATTAGTCTTTATACAAAGTTAGGTGAATGACACCAGGCCAAAATGGGGCCTGCACAATGATGTTTACATGATGGTAGCTTTCGTGTCACTGGTTCTTCGGAGAGAGAGAGTCGAGGTGCGATGGTGGCGTAGGAATGCTTGAAGTAGTCCTTGTAACGAGGTTGAGGTGTGAGGCAAACATAAGGAATGCCTTGAGTGAATCCTCGCGATGTGACGTCATCTTAATCGTACTTGTGTGACGTCATCTTGGTCGTGTTTGTGTTGATGGAACATCACTAAAGATTTTGAAAACGTCTCTACCACTACAGATATATATAGGGTGCTTCAAAAAAATATTACCACTTGTATGGCGCTAATGTGTCATTGCTCATCACTTACAGTTTGTGTGGAAATGGCTACAGGGTTTACATGAGAGCAACACAGAAAGATTGGATCTTCATTTCCATTGAATGGGGTTCACTCATTAATCGCTCACACAATCCCTGAAAAAAAAACGGCATGTATTAAAAAACAAGCAAATAAATACACAAATGCTTACATAAACCAAAAAACCCACAAACCCACGTATAAGTGGGTAAGCATTGACATATTAGCACCATATAAGTGGTAACATTTTTTTGAAGCACCCTGTAATATATATACAGGATGGCACAAAAGTCAGGAACCCTAGGCACATTTCAATAATATGTGTTTTAATGTGTTTTGTTCTTTTCAGATTTGTTATTGAACCTATGCCACAGAAATTGACAATAGATGAACGGGTATAAATAGTTTTAATTTGTGCAAGGCGTGGTAACACACACCGATCAGTTGCTACTGCTTTTAATGACAAACAGCCTGAGAGGCCGCCAGTTGTTCAGGAATCAGTTGGAAAACTGTTCACTCGCTTCAAAGAAACGGGAAGTGTTCATGATCGGCCGCGTTGTAGCCGGCCAAAAAGTTCAACCGATGCAGCAACATCACTAACGGTACTGAATCACCTCGAAAACAGCCCACGTAAGTCCTTAAGAAAGTTATTCCAGGAAACGAGTGTCTCCAGAAGATCCATTCAACGAATTGTTTCCACCCCTACAAAGTCCAACTCGTTCAGGAACTGCACGGTGACGACACAGACCGTCGTGTAGAGTTCTGCCAGTGGTTTCTACAACGACAGCTTCAACGAAGGATTATGTTCAGCGACGAAGCGATATTTCACCTCAGCGGTCGTGTCAATAGGCATAATGCACGCTATTGGGCCAATGAGAACCCCCACTGGATGGAGGAAGGACATGTGCAATTCGATCCACGAATTATGGTGTGGGCTGCGCTCTGGGGGGATCGGTTAATTGGTCCGTACTTTTTCGATGGCAGTGTAACAGGTGAAACATATCTGCATATGCTGCAAACATTTCTAATGCCCATACTGGACGACATTCCATTGGCAGAACGGGCGGAGATGTGGTTTCAGCAGGATGGTGCACCACCACATTTCGCAACCATCGTCCGGAGCTCTTTAGATGAAACATTCCCGAGCAAGTGGATCGGACGGCGAGGGCCGTCGAATGGCCACCTAGGTCTCCAGACCTCTTGACTTTTTCTTCTGGAGCCATCTCAAGTCGGTAGTCTACGCTGATCGACCCAGAACCATACGCTCTGTAAAGGATAAAATCACATCTGAGTGTGCCATAATCGGTACCAATGTGTTAAGGAATGTTCAAACTAGTGATGGATCGAATAACCGCAACCGCAACCGCAACCGCACTACAACCGCAC
Organism: Bathynomus jamesi; assembly: GCA_023014485.1. NCBI lineage: Eukaryota > Metazoa > Arthropoda > Malacostraca > Isopoda > Cirolanidae > Bathynomus > Bathynomus jamesi. Next base: position 290,614 of record JAJOZX010005121.1, read on the forward strand.
AAAAATTCACAACCGCAACCGTAACCGCAACCGCCGTTCCATAAGTGCGGTTGCGGTTGTAAAAGCTTAGTTAATTTTAATTTTAGGTTAATTAGAAATATTTCTTTTTTTAAAAAGAAAATGATGGGTCTCCTTATGCGTGGAGCGGGAACGTTGTACGATGAGAGGCGTTGCCGCTTGAAAGGTGAAAATGCAGCAAAAATATTATTCTTGAAATTCACACTGCCTGTCATTAAGTTTGACATCAGTTTTTCAAATGAATAATAATCCATAACTTTCCAATGGGTGGAGGCTGGGGAAAGTGGTAGGTGGGATGAACAGTGCGATGGGTCCTCGTCCCTCATCCTGGTAACACACTTAGTGCAAAATATGGTTTAATTAATTTGACCTATTCTTTCATAATAGCTATATAAGTTTAGAATATACTTCATTTAAATAGTATTTATTTAGTAAATACCTTATGTTGAACACAAGTTTTGCAACACACAAATAGCGGTAGCGGAGTATTGCAAAACTTGTGTTCAACATAAGGTATTTACTAAATAAATACTATTTAGTATATATTATGTACCAAGTGTGGCTAAATCGCACTATAGTGGCTAAATCCAGTTAATAATTACGCATTTTTCCTAGTATATGATAACCGCAACCGCAACCGCGGTTGGAAAAAATTCGACAACCGCAAACACAACCGCAACCGCGGTTGTGAAAAACAGACCACTCGATCCATCACTAGTTCAAACATCATGCATTCAACGCGTCAGAAAGTGTCTCCAAGTGGAAGGCCACCAATTCGAACATTTATTATAATTTAATAAAATGTGCCTATGGTTCCTGACTTTTGCGCCATCCTATATATATATATATATATGCAAATAACTGCAATGACCGCGCAGTATATAAATGAATAGAAACGACATAAGTATTAAGGAACGTTTCTGCACACGAGGAGGAGAGATAACGAAATAATGAAAAATGAGGCGGTTCGCCTCATTTTTCATTATTTCGTTATCTCTCCTCCTCGTGTGCAGAAACGTTCCTTAATACTTATGTCGTTTCTATTCATATATATATATGTGTGTGTGTGTGTGTTTTGCTGGTGTGACGGTTACACGTGTTTCGATCGAAATCCGAATAAAAGCGGTATTACAATAAAAATCCTGCAGTTAATCAGTTTTAAACAGTGCCGATATTGTGAGTTAACTGATTGTGCATAGTGGTATTTCTTCTTAAAAAGTGAAAATCGCGGCATATATCCAAAAAGTAAATAAAAACGAAGCAAATTAATCTATACAGCATTTTTCCGAGTGTTTCTTTGTAAAGAGAATTAGCTGCCTATCGAAATTCTTACAAATACCCCCCCCACAGTCGCGAGCACCATTCAGTGAGACGTATACAGCGTGCCACATCCCCCATCCCCCGGAGTAATGGAGAATATTTCCTCACTCAACTTGAGTCAACCCCCACCCAATACTTGCCATAATACATACCCTTTTTGAGTCAATTTTGTGCACCAGCGGCTACCCTCTATCAGTAACATAGAAATGGTAAATAAATTCCTGCAACTCTGTGGAATCTGCAATGATGCAACAGATGAGACAAAGGCGATGAGGTGCGATCTTTGCCAGCTGCTTTTTGATTTTAGATGCCTAGAATGGGAAGATGAAAAAAGCTCCATTATAACGAACGCGAAGCAACTTAATGGGATAAAATTTTTCTGCGAAAACTGCATGACCGAAATAAACATTCTTACAGTATTTAAAGCAGAAAGAGACTACGAGAAGAAAATGAAAGAGGAAAGTGGGAATAAAGAACAGAGGAAAACAAGAAACGAAGAAAGACGAAGTAGAAAAAAATCAAATACCGTCGCACAACGAGGCTGAAACCATGCAGGCGAAAGAGAGTATAAAGACAACAGATAGTATAAGGGCAACGAAGGACATTAACACAAATTGTACAAATAGGAAAAGATAAGAGGGCAATCAAGAAAACGGAGTGAAACTGTCCCCAATCAGGAGCAAAAAACAAAGGCCACGAGTAAATATGGGGAAGGAATTATATGCAGATATTATATAAAAGATAATTGCAGATTTAAAAGAGGACAATGTATATATGAACATCCCCCAATATGCAATTTCTTCTATAATAATGGTCATTGTAAATTTGGAGACAGATGCAAATTCTACCACCCGGACATCTGCAGGACTTACGCAAAATATGGAACCTGCAAATACGGGAAAAAATGTTACTATCAACATCTCCCGACGGACTCAAAGGACAAAGTTTAAATGACAATAGGAATAATAATAGGAACACAGTAAGCGAACAAAAAATTTTTTTCAACATCGCAGACACGATGCGGCTGCTGAATGTCATCCAACGCATGCACAGTTGACACAGCTGGAAACCCCCGAGCTAAACCGCTTCCGGGCAAGAAGCTACCAGAACAGGTAGGCGGAAACGATCTCTCTCGGAGGATCATAGGGCAACGAAACAAGCGAGACCAAAGGAAAACAAACTTAAAATGCACAAGGGGCAACGAAAATCAAAGAACATAAATATTGTCCTGGCTAATATTCAAGGAATAAGACCAAACCAATCACTCAACAAAGTTTCATACCTGAAAGGATTTATGGACGAAACAAAGGCGGACATCGAATGCCTCACAGAAACTCATCTTAAGGATTGCCAAAGAAATTGTGAAAACTGTGAACATTGTATTGATAAGAAAGAGATAAATGTAGAGGGCTTCATCTTACTGAGAGCGGATAGAATAACGAGACGTAAAGGTGGCTGTCCTATATATGTACATGAAGGTCATATGACAGAGACGATAAGTAAATCAAACAGCTTTGTGGAACTCCTAGCAGTGAAAATAGAAAAACAAAACGTGATACTAATAGTCATCTATAGACCTCCAAACACCCCAACCGAAAAATTCTCAGAGGCCATTGATGACATCAGAAAGCTAATAAAGGCCATAAGCCCTCCATCCCCCAATATAGTGATCAGCGGAGACTTTAACTTCCCATTTATAAAATACAAAAAGGTGGATTGGAATATATATATACACACCAGGACAAGGGAGGCACAAGAGAAGACCAGGAGTAAGCAAAAATGTTGATGGCTCTCACAAATGAGTTTATGCTGACACAGGAGATAACAGAAAATACCAGAAAAAATAACTGCCTAGATCTGGTATTCACGAATAACACGAACTTGATTGCTGATATAAAAGTAAACTTGATTGCTGATATAAAAGTAACTCCAGCCATTATCTCAGACCACAACTTAATCGAGATAACAACAAATATGACGACAACATTAAAAGATAATACACATATTGAGGAAAGAAGCAAATTTGGGGCCTTTAACTTAAACTCCAAGACTATAAATTGGGAAGCAATCAGATCGCACGTGGCCCAAATAAAGTGGAGAACAGTTTTAGAGAATAAAACACCTGAAGAAATGCTAACAACCTTGGAAGAAAAAAACGCTGAGAATTTTAGAAAAATATACTCCGAAATCACAGCCAAAAGGAAAGAGGAGCTGGCTAAAGAGGCAAAAGAGAAGAATATTCTGCAAAAGAAAGAGAGCGGAGGCGAAGTTAGCCAACTGCGGAGATAATGCCAGGAAAGTAATACAAGACAAACTGGAGGTTATCGATAGGGAAATACAAGCCCTGATTAAGGACCATACAGAGAGGGAAGAGGAAAAGGCGGTAGAAGCAATAAAGGAAAATCCAAAATATTTCTGTAGCTATGCGAAAAGGAAAACAAAACATTGAGAGTCCAGTATGAATCAGTTTTTAGTACCCCAAAAAGTGACAAAGCGATACCAGACATAGATGCATTCTTTGGTGAGAAATTGCAAGGAGAGTGTATAACAGACTTTGATTTTACCCTGGAAGATGTAGCGAGAGCTATAGGACAAATGAAACCACATTCAGCTGCAGGTCCGGACAATTGGAACACATTATTGATTAAAAACTGTAAAAATGAAATAGCTACACTTTTATACCAGATATGGAGAAGACCCCTAGACACTGGGGAAATACCGAGCATCTTGAAAAGAGCAAACATTGTCCCTTTATATAAAGGAGGGGGCAGATCTCAAGCAAAGAACTATAGACCAGTGTCATTGACGTCCCACCTCACCAAAGTATTTGAAAGAATAGTTAGAGGGAAAATTTATGATTTCTTGGAGAAACTGGAAAGATTCAACGAAAATCAGCACGGATTCCCATCAGGTAGATCATGCCTATCACAACTAATAAAACACTACAACAATATCCTAGATGCACTGGAAGGCAATGACAACTATGATGTCATATACAGATACACGGATTTTGCTAAAGCTTTCGACAAATGTGATCGCGGTATAATAGAACATAAAATGCAATATGTGGGAAAATGGATATACAACTTCCTCAGAGAACGTCTACTGGTCGTCAAAATTCAAGGTATATCATCAGAATCGGAAGTACGCAGCTCAGTACCACAGGGGACAGTACTGGCCCCACTCCTGTTCATTATCATGCTGACAGACATAGACAGCGGAGTAAACAGCAACAGTATCGTAACATTCTTTGCAGACGATACAAAGATCAGCATAAAAATCAGCGATGTAAATGAAGTGGAGGCCTTGCAGAGGGACACGAACAAAATATACAAATGGTCAGAAAACATGACATTTAATACCGAGAAATTTCAGCTCTTGAGATATGGTAGAAAAGAGGAACTTAAACAGACTGCATATTATGCTCCAGATAAACAGGAAATTCAGAGAAGCACGAAAGCGATCGATCTGGAGGTAATAATGACCACGATGCGAAATTCGAAACACAAAATCAGATAGCGATAAATAAAGCAAAAAGAGTCGCGAGACAGATACTAAGAACGTTCAAAAGAAGGACAGGACAGTAATGATTCCCCTGCTAAAAACATTGATTATACCTAAACTTGAATACTGCTCAGTTTTGACGTCCCCATATAAAAAAGAAGAAACTAATAAACTAGAAGAAACGCATAGACATTTCACAGCCAAGATTGATGGGTGCAAAGAACTCAACTACTGGGAAAGACTACGTAAATTAAATCTGTACTCCCCGGAAAGAAGAAGAGAGGGGTACACCATAATCTACATATGAAAAATGATCGAAAAATTGGTATCAAACCTAAAACTACCTCCTCATCACTGAAAGAAAATAGCGTGGTTGTCAGGTGCCCAAGACTTTTTAACCAGCTTCCAAAGGACGTCAGAAACGTTACAGGGGTCAAAGTTGGTCTTCAAGAGAAGACTAGATGCCTGGCTCAGGACGGTACCAGATGAGCCGGATGTACCTGGCTATGTACGGTGGAGAGCGCAAGAAAGCAACTCGCTCCTCCACCAAGCCAAACCTAGAGGTGGGGCCACCAGCTTGACCTTTGTGTGAAGAGAGACCAACGCACGGAACAGCAACAAGGTTAACAAGGTGTATATATACTGTATATATTCTTTAACTAATTTATGAATGCATATCTTCATTTTGAATAAACTTTTCTTGAAATATTCCAGACATAAAACATTCGAAAAAATATTTTCTTGAAATATTTTTGCGTAAAAAGTTTTCATATATTCAATAATTCAAGTTGTCTTGGTTTTGCCACAAACCTTAAATAACTTTTAAAAATGTATAAGAAATACGTGAAAATACTTAGTAAGAACTAACACGACAAAAAAAATATTTTTGAAACATTTTAAGTGCATTAGATACCGTTAAGGCCGTAGCCAAAGGGAGCCAGGGGAGCATGGCTCCCTTTAAAGTTTTGGCAAATGTGGTAAAATTTCTTTTATGTATAATTGCCCATATACGCACACACACACACACACACACACACACACACACACACACACCTTACAACCTTACAAAGGTTTCGTGCGATGATTCCTCATTTCGCGAAGGTCAAGCTTGTCGCCCCTCCTCTCGATTTGGACTGGTGAAGTAGTGAGTTGGTTTCTTGTGCTCTCCACCTCACATAGCCAGGTACCCCCGGCTCATCGGGGATTGTTCTGAGCCAGGCGTCTAGTCTTCTTTTGAAGATGTCTACTGCAACTCCCTTCGTGTTTCTTAGGTCTTTGGGCAACTGATTAAACAGTTTTGGTCCTCTCACCACAAAACTATTTTCTTTCAGGGTTAAGGATGTTCCCTGTCTAGCCTTTAATTTGGGAATACGACACAGTCTACCGTTTCTACCTTCCACCGTTGTTTGGGGAGTTATAGGGTTCAAAGTAAGATTAGGGACTAGTTTCTCCATTATTTTCCAAGTGTAAATAATGGTGTATCTCTCTCTCCTCCTTTCCAGTGAATATAGGTCTAGTTCGTAACCTTTTCCAGTAATTTAGTTCTTTGCACCCCTTGATCTTGGCTGTGAAGCTTCTCTGGATCCCTTCCAGCTGTCTAATGTCTTCTTTTTTATATGGGGATGTTAGGACGGAGCAGTATTCCAATTTGGATATGATCAGGGTTTTCAGTAGAAGAATCATTACATTCCTATCCCTGCGTTTAAAGGTTCTCAATATCTGTCCCGTTATTCTCTTTGCTCTGTTTACTACTATCTTATTTTGTGTTTCAAATTTCGCATCATCAGTCATTACAACCCCTAAATCTTTTGCTTTAGAATTTCTCTGAATTTCCTGTCCATTTGGGGTATAATATTCCATGGATTTTAGGTCTTCTCTTTTTCCGTACCGTAACAGCTGAAATTTCTCAGTGTTAAACTTCATATTGTTGTCTTCCGTCCACTCGTTGATTCTGTTTATGTCGGTTTGTAGAGATCCTATATCTTCAGGGTTTCTTATTTTTCTACTGATCTTTGTGTCATCCGCATAGGATGTTACTGTGCTGTCTCTGGTAACGTCCTCATCTATGTCAGTTATCATGATTATGAAGAGTAGTGGAGCTAATACTGTTCCTTGTGGTACTGAGCTGAGGACCTCTGATTCTGATGAAGATACTCCATGTACTGTAACGACTTGCCGCCGCTCACTGAGAAAATTACTGTATATATCCATTTCCCTACTTTTCCTGTTATTCCCATCAATTTCAGTTTATGTATTATGATTTCATGGTCACACTTGTCGAACGCTTTAGCAAAGTCTGTGTATAGTACATCATAGTTTTCATTACTTTCAAGTGCATCAATAATGTTGTTGTAGTGTTCCATTAGTTGTGATATGCATGATCTGCCTGACCGAAACCCATGTTGGTTATTGAATTTTTTCTAAGTTTCCAAAAAGTCAGATTTTCTGTCTGACTATTCTTTCAAATATTTTAGTGATATGAGATGTAAGCGACACTGGCCTATAGCTTTTGGCCTCGGATCGATCTCCTCCTTTATATCATATATTGGGACTATGTTTGCGCTCTTCAGGATGCCCGGTATTTCTCCCGCGTCTAGTGATCGTCTCCATATCCAGTACAGTATAGGGGCTCAGCGATTGCATTCTTGCAGTTTTTGATCAGTGTGGCATTCCACTTATCCGGTCCTGCCGCTGAGTGTGTTTTTAGTTTCCCTATGGCTTGTGTAATATCATCTGTCGTAAAGTCGAAATCCGTTATACTTTCCCCTTGTGGTTCTTCTTCAAAGGACGCATTTCTATCACATTTCAATTTGTCAGTTTTTGGGATACTGAAAAATGACTCGTACTGAGCTCTTAATATTTCAGATACTTCTGTTAGATCATCAGATAAAGCACTGTTCTCGTTTTTTAAAGGTCCGATAGTCGCATGGTTTTTCGACTTTCTTTTTGCGAAATTATAGAAGTACTTTGAGTTAGCCTTTATCGCTTCTATAGCGTCGTCGTCGTCTTTTTCTGTATGCTTCTCGATTAGTTCCTGTATGACGACATCGATATTTTGCAGTTTATCATTTAATTTTTTCTGATGTTGTTTTCTTTACAATTATTTAATTTTGCAGTCTCTTTTTCTCTTCGAAACAATGCCCTCTTTTGTCTCTCGAACCTGCTTCTCTTTCCTCTTTGTTGTATCTTTGGGACATGATTTTTCCACAATTTCTAACGTCTCCTATAACGTCATTAGCATCTCCTCCGTTGTCTTGGCCTCGAAAATGGTTTTCCAATGTATTACTTCCATGCTGGATGTCACATCTTCCCAGTTTATAGCTTTGGAGTGAAAATTAAAAATTTCGAATTTGCTTCTTTCTGTTGTGCGTGTTCTTTCCTTTCATGTTGCCTTTATATTAGTTGTTATTTCAATGATATTGTGGTCCGATATCATAGTTGGGGATATTTCTACATTATCAATTAGATTACTGTTGTTTGTGAATACCAAATCTAGGCAGTTGTTTTTTTGTGTTTTCTGTTATTTCTTGCGTTAACATAAATTCATCAGCTACGAGCTAGCAGCATTTTTACCTGCTCCTGGTCTTCTCGTGTGCCCCTTGTCCTGGTGTATGCATATATTTTTTCCTATCCTTTTATATTTCATGAATGGAAAATTAAAATCACCACAGAGAAAAATATTTGGGGTTGGAGAGTGTAGATCTTTTACCAAGTTTCTTACCTCTGTAATGGAATCTGAAAATTTTGAGGTTGGTGTGTTTGGGGGTCTGTACATTACAATTAGTACCATATTTAATTTTTCAATTTTTGCTGCTACACATTCTACGTACCTGTTTGAGGTACTTATAGCCATTTCTGCCATGTGCCTTTCGCGTGTGTAAATAGCACATCCTCCTTCACGTCTCACTGTCCTGTCGGGTCGGATGATGTTATAGTTGTCAATTTATATTTCTTTTTGGTCAATACAGGACTCACAATTTTCACAGTTCGCCTGGCAGTCCTTTAGATGAGTTTCCGTGAAGCATGCAAAATCTGCTCCGGCTTCTTGCATGAGTCCTTTCAGGTATAAAACTTTGTTCGTGGAATGGTTTGATTTAAGGCCCTGAATGTTGGCTAGGATTAGTTTTATTTTTTCTCTTTCGTTTTCGGATACAGATGGTTCCGATTTGTTTTGTTATAGTTATAATTAGAGACCGGAAGTTCAGGCAAAATGCCATAAATGCCTTTCTTTGCCTATTTTACTCATTTTTGGGGGAAAATGCTTTTTTTCGATATGAAGAGCCTAATTTGCCTATTCCACCTGTTTTGAATGAAGAGTTTCGGTTTATTTTTACCAAATTATCACATTTAGCAACTTCTAATGATTAATTGGCAACTCCACTTCGCCAGATGTCGTACATATGGCAGCACTGCATATTTGTTTTCAGTCGCTGTTTGTTTGCATGAGTGAGCAGTGTGATAATGCCTAAAGTTAAAACATCTTCTTCTAAGAAACTAAATGATTGTGTTCACTGTTCAGCAATTTGGGAGCAGTGTGTTCTCCACTGACGGCTCTATATTATTCTGTAAAGCATGTGAAAAGGCAGTAAATTCAGAGAAGAAATACTTCGTGATCCAACATATAGAGACAGCTAAACACAAAAGTGCCGCTGACAAACGGAAGCTTGGATGAGAGCAGTCATGCCTACTTACTAACTACGTTGCTGGCTCCAGCCGTAAGTCACAATTTTCAATGGACTTGTGCAAAGCATTTGTTGATGCTGGCATTCCCTTGTGGAAACTAGAAAATCTGTCTCTGAGAAAATTCTTGGAGAAGTACACAAATGAACGTATTCCTAGCGAGTCGTCATTAAGAAAGACCTATGTAGAAGACATCTATCGGATTGTTATTCAAAATATTAGAGATGGAGTTAAGAACAAGTACATTTGGGTATCAATAGATGAGGCAACCGATTCTGTTGGAAGGTTTGTTGCCAATGTAATAGTTGGAACTATGGAGAGTGACCAACCCTCAAAGATCTATTTGTTAGCATCAGAGCTACTTGATAAAACAAACAGCTCAACTATTGCTCAGACTTTTACCAAATCACTTGCATTACTATGGCCTGAAGGAATAAAGCACAATAATGTTCTTCTCTTCATAACTGTCGCAGCTCCATACATGGAAAAAGCAGCTGGGGCTTTAAAAATTCTTTTCCCCAGAATGCTACATCTCACGTGCTTAGCTCATGCACTCCACCGAGTTTCTGAAGAGGTACGAAGATTATTCTCTGATGTTGACAAGATGATTTCAAATGGAAAGAAGATATTTCTCAAAGCTCCTTCACGAGTCCAGGTTTTCAAGGAAAAGGCACCGGGATTAGCACTGCCACCTCAGCCAGTACTGACAAGATGGGGAACTTGGATAAATGCCGCACTTTACTATTGTAAAAACTACAACGCAATACAGAGCATTGTAGAAAGTTTTGATGAAGAGGATGCATCTTCTATCAAGATTATGAAATCTCTCATGTAGAAGTCATTGCAAAATGATCTTGCATTCATTAATACCAACTTTTCAAATTTACCACTTGCAATAACTTCACTGGAAGAAAGAAACCAAACCTTGGTAAATGCATTGGGCATTTTTATAAACGTAGTTGAGGAAATTAATCAAGTTCCGGGTGCTACAGGTAAAATTGTCCAGCAGAAGTGTGAAAAAGTAATTTCAGGTAATGCTGATCTAGCTCAAATCAAGAACATTGCCAAAGTTCTTGAAGGAGATGGTGATGTAGACGTTTCAAATCTAAACCCAGAAATTATAGCATGTTTTAAGTATGCGCCAATCACATCAGTTGATGTTGAAAGATCATTTTCCCTTCTTAAGCACTTGCTAACTGATCGTAGACATAATCTAACTTTTGAAAATTTGGAAAAAATGCTTGTTGTAATGTGTAACCAATCAAATGAATAAAGCTATACGTCATAGATTTATTTAGCATTATTTTATTAATGTATGGAGATGTCTTGCCTATAGTTTCAGCTTATGTTATTCAATGAATTTCGACTTAAAAATAAATGCCTTTTTTTGCCTATTTCCATGTTTTATTCTGCCTTTTTGCCTGCCTATTTCACTGTTTTTTAGTGCCTGAACTTCCGGTCTTTAGTTATAATGTTTCAGACCAACAAAGACCCTAGGATCCACTCATTGCTGGTCTACCTAACTGTGTTCGTAATTGTGTATTGTGCATGTCCTCCGTGGTGGCGGAGGGGACCTACAATTTTACGTGGGTTCCGAACCACAAAGCCTTAATTTTACTACCTTAAACTATACCCAATCTATCAACATATGCGTCTAATCGATTTTTAAACATGTTTATAGACGTGCTACTAATTACTTCTACCGGCAAACTATTCCAGCTATTTACTATTCTATGCGTAAAAAAGTTTTGGCAACTGCTGTCTCGAACCTTCTACTTGTCAACTTACACCCGTTATTTCTAGTCCTATTATATTGAGATATTTCGAAAAAGCTATCTCTATCTACGTTATCGAACCCATTCATAATTTTGAAAACCTGGATTAGATCACCCCTTACTATTCTATGCATAAAAAAGTTTTGGCAACTGCTGTCTCGAACCTTCTACTTGTCAACTTACACCCGTTATTTCTAGTCCTATTATATTGAGATATTTCGAAAAAGCTATCTCTATCTACGTTATCGAACCCATTCATAATTTTGAAAACCTGGATTAGATCACCCCTGAGCCTCCTAGTCTCGAGTGTAGTCAATTTTAACTCCTTAAGCCTATCCTCGTACGACTTTGACCTAAGCGACGGAATCATCTTAGTTGCTCGTCTTTGTATAATATCGCGCGATTTGTACTCAAAATTCCGAGCTATAAAACCTAACACTTTGTTCGCTTTATTGACCGCTGCTGTACTTTGTTTCGCTACTTTTAAATCACCAGTGACTATAACTCTTAAATCTTTTTCCTGCTCTACGCTTGTTAACTCCTTCCCTGACATACTATACGAAAAATTACCGTTACGCGAACCTATATGTAAAATTTTGCACTTATCGACGTTAAATCTCATTTGTCATGTGACTGACCAATCAACGATTTTATTCAGATCTTCCTGGATTTTACCTCTATGTTCGTCATTAATCGCCCTACCACCCTGCTTCGTGTCATCCGCAAACTTTGAAACTGTACTGACTAGGCCGACATCTAAATCGTAATATATATAAGAAAAAGCAAGGGGTCCAATACAGAACCTGAGGAACGCCACTCGCTACATTAGCCCAACACGACTCCGCTCCATCAACGAACACCCTCTGTTTCCTACCTCGCAACCACTCTTCTATCCAATTTATTACTACACCCCTGATTCCATGAGCCTTAGTTTTTTTCAATGAGTCTTTTGTGCGGTACGGTGTCAAACGCTTTTGAAAATCTAAATACACATCAACCGCCCGATGACTATCGTAAACGTCAACCACGCTTTGAAAAAATTCTAAAAGATTAGTTAAGCAAGATTTGTTTCGCCTAAAACCGTGCTGCGTATTTCTAACTAAGTTATGCAATTCTAAGTGTTCGACTATACGATCCCTAATTATTGATTCCAGTAGCTTACCTACAACAGACGTTAAACTGATTGGCCTATAATTTCCCGCCGTACCCTTATCGCCTTTCTTAAAGATAGGTGTTACGTTTGCTAACTTGAAATTATCTGGTACGGACCCCTCAGAAATAGACGCATTAAAAATCTTTGTTAGCGGCACAACAATGCTATCTTTTGATTCTTTTAGTTGTATGGGATATATGGAATCCGGCCCCGGTGATTTACAATTTTCATTTTATCAATATAGCGCATTACCTCCCCTTCACTAACCACTATATTATCCAAAATATTACCATTCTCAAAAGGTATTATGTCTATGACCGTAGGGATATTCGTTAGATCTTCTATAGTAAAAACTGACGTAAAAAATTCGTTTAGCAAGGTAGCCATTTCCTTGTTTTCAGAAAACTAGCTCTCCGTTAACATTTTTCAACGGCCCCAAGACACTTTTTACTGGATTTCTATTGTTGACGTATTGAAAGAATCGCTTGGGGTTTTCTTTACCGTCACGAGCTACGGAGATTTCAAATTCGCGCTTGGACTTTTTTATCACACTTTCGCTTCACGCCTTAGAGATATGTAGTTGTTTCGTAACCACAAATTGTCTTTATCGCATTATGTAGCCTATAAGCCCTATCTCTACTCTTTATAATGTCTCCTACTCTAGAAGTAAACCACAAGGGCTTGTTGTTTACTTTCGCACGCTTAATTTTGTACGGTACACATTCCTCATTTATAGTCCTAAATACTGTTTCAAACGATTCCCACATTAGTTTTGAGTTGGAGATCCCCACTACGTTTTTCCAATTGACGTGACAATTTCGAAATTTACAAAAGTCTGCGTGCTGGAAGTTAGGAATTTTAGTCGAGTTAGTTGGTTTCGAGTGACTTACTGAGAGGACAAACTCTATCATATTGTGATCGCTATTGCTTAACGGTTCTATTACTTGAAGATCAGTGATTAGCGTATCATCCGTAGTTATTACTAAAATCTAAAATACTCTCCAACTCGTAGGTTCCCCAACCTTTTGAATAAGAAAGCTATCCTCGAGAAAATTAACTAAACAATTACCTTCCGCGTCTCCCATAACTAAAGCCTGCTCACTACCTATTTTTCTCTTTAGTTCACGATATAACGCTTCGTCCGTATCAGCTGTTTGATTAGGGGGCTTATATATAACCGCAACAAGAAGGTGAAATCGTTCAATTTAAGTTCTGCTGTAGTCGAATCTATCGGTTCTAGAATTGTGTGCTTTACTTCTATAACGTCGCAATATTATCTTTGATATACAACATAACACCGCCTCCTCGCCTACCTATTCTGTTTTTAACAAAAAGTCTATAACCTCTAATTTGATACTCCCCTACAAAGTCACGTGTTTCAGTGCTAAGCCACGATTCATTTATCGCAATTAAATCATAGTCTTTACAGCAATTAAAGAAAAAAAATCGTTTATTTTATTTCGTAGGCTACGAGCATTTAAGGATAGACCCTTCAAATTGTTTGTAATTGCGACACCTTCGCGAGCGCAGGGGAAATTTGTGGAAATTACGCTGGGACCGTTCGAGTTACGGCAGCCTGAAAAGAAGAGACAGTATTATGAAATAGTCTTCCTAAACGCGCAGCTCCTACGTCATTAAGATGAAGTCCATCTCCGAGGAACAAGTCCCTCCTGCCGTAGAAACTGTTCCAAAAATTCGCAAAATGCACTCCTTCCTGTTGGCAAAGAGACTTTAGGTTATTATTGATATAGGTCGCCTTGCTGTAGAAATCGCTACGTTGGATAATTCGAGGAAGTATACCTGTTAAAACAATCTTATTAGTTTTTCCTTTAATCGCTCTAGTAAGTCCCTGTACCTAGCCAGCAGTTCTTCCGATCTAGAATTTAAAACGTTATTAGTACCGACATGAATAACATACGTTGTGTCCTCAGAGGTACTGTCTGTAAAATGGTCCACACTATTAGTTTTATCCTCCACCCTTGCACCAGGGTAGCAGTAACGGCGCCTACGACGAGGGTTTCTCCCACAGAATTCCTCGAGCTGCTCTCAAACAATGGAATCGCCAACGAGTCGTATTTCCGGTTCATTAGCATCTTCGAAACCGAAAACAATCGGGGTGCCAGGTTCGTTGCCTTGTGGTCCTCCGAGAATTTACCTCTTTTTATCTTTGTCGGTACCTGTTCTCCCGATAACGCATGAAGTGCGTTTGTTCGTACCGTCTGTCCGGCTCTCGGATTCCTATATTTGTCAGCTGGTTTTGTAATTGCTAGATAGTATTTAGCAGCTGAGATTGCGTTCCTTTGAGGGTGGTGGTACCGGCATTTTTTCCCGTATTTGCAATTCCCATATCTTGCATAAGTGTTGCAGACCGTAAGATGGTGGAACTTGCATTTCTTATCAAATTTGCGGTACCCACTTGTGTAATGGGTGTTGCATAATGTGGGATGCGCATATATGCATTGCCCATCCTGGTATCTGCAGTTCCCTTTCGCGTGGTATTTACATACGATATTTTCTACGCTTCTGCTTCTTATTTTCTTATTATTTTCAAAGTTCTTAAATTTGGTATTATCATTATTTTTCTTTGGCTGTTTATTTTCTACGTTTTTAGTTATCTTTTTATCATTTCGCTCGTTGGACCGTTTGACTACTTCGCAACTTTTACTTATTTCTTTTCTTTCATCTATGTCTTCCTTCCGTATTATATTGTTTATGTTGTTATTCGTTATTAAATTGTTTTCGTTATTATGCTGTTATTCGTTATTTCGTCTTCTCTCTCATCCACCCGGTTTTTCGTTGGGACCTTTCCGGACCCTTGTGTCCCCATTATTTCATTCTTTTTTGTAAATTTCGAGTCTGCTATCTCCATTTCTTTAAAGACCCCGAAAGAATTTACGGTCTGTGTACATGCGCCACATGGAAATTTGATCTCCATGACGTGTTTCGCGCTCGAGACAAGAGTTATTTCCCTATCATTCCAATTCATGCAGATAAAGTCATTCAGTCGTTGACAGAAATCACATCTAATCGCCAAGTTTTCTGTTGTTACCAGATTGCACAAATTACATATTAAGTGAGAATATGGACCCATAGCCATGCTATTCCTTAATTAGCGTAAAAAGAAATACCCACCAACTTCTTTATTTATTTATTTTTATTTCTATTTCTTTCCTTTCGATGGTCGAGGGCATTTCGAGGGTTTTCTGACCTTTGCGTTTTATGACCTTTTTCCTGTCTTGTTTCAAACTTTCTCGAATACCAACCGTATTTCGTTTTGAATATATACGTTAAAACTGGTGATAAATTATGTAAACTGTATTGCACTTTCTTAATTTTAATGAATTTCACTTTATAATTTATATGCACGGATTCACTGATACTTTATACCCTTTCGGGTGTAAACAGATTAATAAACCGCCGGTAGATTATTCCCTTCTAATTTGGGTGTTAAATAGAGAGAGTAAGACAGCACGTCCATTCACCACAGGGTACAAACAACATCTATATATATATATATATATATATATATATATATATATATATATATATATACACACACACACAGGGTGTCCCATAAGTCTGGCATCATAGGAGAAATTCATATTTTTCTATTTCTACAAACCATAATTCATATTTTTCTCTTTCTACAAGCCATAATGTCTATGAGCAAGGAAGAACGAATCCAGATAATTCTACTCATAGGAAATCGGAGTCAAAGAGAGAGCGCTGCTGAATTTAACAGACTGCATCTAGACCGCGAGCCAATAACACAGAGTTGTGTTAGCAGACTTGTTGCAAAGTTTAAGGAAACAGGATCCATAGAAGATAAACCACGCAGTGGACCTTCAAGGAGGTCCACTGACGATGATACAGCGACCTCTATCCTGGCTCATTTTAAAAGAAGTCCCAATAAGTCTCTTCGGCGATTGTCCGCCGAGACAGGAGTGTCGAAAAGTAGCATCCATCGCATTCTTCAGGCTCACAAATGGCATCCATATAAACTTCAGATCCTACAGAAATTAAGCGAAGATGATCCCGACCGGCGGATGGAATTTTGTGAATAGGCTACGGAACAATATGCTCGGGATGCCAATTTCCCGTCCACCATTCTGTTCAGTGACGAGGCTGTTTTTTTATGGAAATGGTGAGGTAAATCGACAGAACACCCGCTACTGGTCTCAAAACAACCCTCACTGGTATACCTCTTCAAAGGAACAAGGTGCATCTCGGGTGATGGTATGGTGTGGCATTTGGAAGGATCGCATCATAGGCCCCCCTCTTTTTCGATGAACATGTCACTGGAGGCACCCACCTGCGTATGCTCAAGGGAGAAGCATTTCCCAGTGTCTTGAACGAAGAAGGAAATTTCCCAACATGGTTCCAGCAAGACGGCGCTCCTGCACATTACAGCACCCAAGTAAGGGAATACCTATACCAACAATTCCCTGGTCATTGGATAGGACGTCGAGGGCCTGTGGAATGGCCAGCTAGAAACCCGGATCTCACGCCACTAGATTTTTATCTCTGGGGCCACTTGAAAGCGCTGGTATACGCAGAGAAAATTAGGAGTGTTGAACATTTGCGGCAGCGCATTATTGGGGCATGTAACACCATTATTCCTGACATCATTCACCGTGTGCTTGCTGACTGGGTGTCACGTCTGAATTTGTGTATTGAGAACAATGGTGGACATATTGAGCACGTTCTGTAAATAAAAGCTTTTGTTTTGCCTTTTTTTTATTATTTTTCCTATGATGCCGGACTTATGGGACACCCTATATATATATATATATATATGAGATGGTGAGCATGTCTGTTCGTTTATACACGCCTAAACGGCAAGGGTAATCTATCAAATTTAGTATACACATTAAGAGAGAACCAGAGAAGGTTTTAGTAATACACCCACCCTTCGCAGACCTAGTTACTCAGTAATGGTTAGTTTTTTGAGTAACTGTAATGGTAACTAGTTACAGTTTCTGGCCGAGTAATTGTAACTGTTACTGGTTAAAAAAAATTATGAATATTTTGTAATTTCTACCAGTTATTGTTTTCTGTGAGGGCAAAAAGTTAGTAGCTACTTTTTTCACAAACCTTCCTCGATGTGCACAGTGCAAGTTTATTGACGACAAATATCCAATGCTAATATAATAAAATCTTGTTTGTCCGTTAAATCACAATCACTTTGAAACAAATGGACAATCTTGGCAAGTATTACTAGTTACTTATTTGAAACAGCAAACTAGTAATCGTTACTTTTTTGAGACAGTAACTGTAACTATTTACTTATTTGAGGCAGTAACTAGTAGCTATAAATAGTTATATAAAAGAGTAGCTGTCACAATACTGATCTAGTTTTTCACCGAAGCTTCCCCTGAGATCAGTCTCCATTTAACTTCCCACGATCCGCAACGGACTTCATGAATGATACAGTTGAATTTCGAATTCGGTGACAATTCTTGTGTATAGGCTTTCGCACTTCGTCTTTCGGCTATTGTAACTCAGCGATGGTAGACTCTTTTTGACCTACAACCGCTTATAGGCCCTCCCTCAGCTACCACCTAAAACTCGTATATAAAGAATTCATTCGATCGCCTATAACAAATTGTTTTCTTTAACTCAATCAGGCCCGGAGCGCACGTAAGTGCCCCTAGAAAGTAGAAACTACTGCTGTGAAAAAAAATTCAGACCTGAATGAGTTAAGCCGCGCAAGAACTCTTATCGTGCGCATACAAACTTCTTATGTCATTTATCGAGCTAACAATCATTATTGCATTCCTGTACAACTTAATGCAATTTGCAATCTGTTGTTGTTTCGGACGTTGTGTATTCATACTGACAATTGATTCACAACATATCAATTCTTTCGTATCTGTGTTGTATATATTCCATTTGTCTTTCATTGTAATTAATATTAATTCCAATAATTCAATCCCTGTATTACTGCACATTCAATTTAAACTATTGTATTGTCATTCGCTGTGAACATTTATTGGTTTTGGTAATTAAAGGAAAAACTACAGTCTATCCTTTTTCTCGTTGATTAAAAAATCAACTGTTAACCTCAAATATTAATGAACTATTAAATTACTTCGTCAACGTACTTAATCATGAATTACCGGAACCTACAAAGCGCTACCTATAACTAGACCACTATATATATATATATATATATATATATATATATATATATATTACAAAAATAGTGATTGGCTGGCCATAAATTTTCATTCTATCTACATGTATAGATGAATCAAGTCTTCAAAAAGAAAGAATCGCGGAGCACAAACTTATTGATGTAGCTTGTAGCTACGGTATATATATATATATATATATATATATATATATATATATATATATATATATATATATATATATATATACCGTATATATTGCTTTCTCAGTATTTTTTTATATACGTCTCATAAATTTAGATTTTATGAAAATGAAAATTTTATAACTGACGAAATTGATTATTGATTGCAAAATTTATTCAGTGAAGCAGCTATAGAAATTTATTTCCCATAGGAATATGCGCTGGTTTTGCAAAGTTTTTCTTTATACCGACATCAATCACAGATGCAACTTTAAATTGTATGCACAAAAGCGAATATAGTAGAGTCGTGTCATATTCAATGGATGAATTGAATTGATCCAAGTTAAACCACTCAGCTTTCCTTTCAATAATAATTAAATTCAAATAGACAGTAAGTTTTAGTTGGGGTCTTTTTTTTTTTTTTTTTTTACAATCTTAGTCGGAATGTTGCGGAGTTTTGCTTAACTTAAATTGTTATTGCAATTAAAAGAGATTTTTATTTTACTATAGCGCTTTACTACTTTCATTCGACACGATAATTTTAAGCGTGCTGTACCAACAATATAATAGGTGTCATTCAATAAAAGTATCAAACAAAAGATAGTTGCCAAAGCCGTGAAAGGTGTCAAACTTGTCAAAGCCGTGAAAGGTGTCGAACATATCAAAGATGTGAAGAGCATCAAACTTGTCAAAGTCGTCAAAATATTGAAGTTATGACAGTATACTTTTCCATGCAAGCGGACAAAAACGCTTCCAGTCGAAAATAGTGCAGATCGACCACTTGGACAAATCCAGACAAAAATTACGAGTTTAAAGTCGGGATATTGCATATTACTTTGGAAAAATGAGGGGAATAAGTACATTTAGATACGGCAACCGTGCCAAAGTTTAGACATTAACTTTGAAATTTTTGTAAGTTTATCTCTCTCTCTCTCTCTCTCTCTCTCTCTCTCTGCAAATATACATATATATTTGCCTTGAAAAGGCACAGTTCCTCTATGTCCTGACTTCTGCGCTACCCTACACATACAGGGTAAGTCAAACGTCTGGAGACATAGGAACTATGCTTTTCGATGCAAATATAATATATATATATATATATATATATATATATATATATATTATATATAATATATATATTATATATATATATATATTATATATATATATATTTGCATTGAAAAGCATAGTTAGTTCCTCTGTTTCCAGATTTTTGCGTGTGTGATACATTTTACTTTGTAAATTGCTCGTAAATTTATCGTAGATGGAAATAATAAAGAAGGTAACTGAGAAGGAAGAAAAGAATTGGAACACGTATCGTAATCGTGTAGAGATATACGCGAATGTCTCTCGTTTTCTCCGAGAACAGTTTTGTTGTTTGAAATTTAAATGCTTTTCTGCACGTTAATAAAGAAGAAATGTTTCACTTTCAGAAAACGTCTTCCAAGCCATTATTGTTTCGTTTTGTTTATTCGAAGATAGTTGCTATCGTTATTGTAGTCGCTTACTCCCCCCCCCCCCCCCCCGTCTCCCCTCCAACACTCGCCTTTCACTTCTTCCGTGTTCCCCTTTTGTAGAAATACTTTTCTAGAGTGGGGTTTATGATGGCGGTGATTATATATATATATATATAACGTAAAGAACGACGCTTGTATAGGAGAATATTCCGCGCAAGATGAGAGAGAGAGAGCGAAACAAATGAAAAAATGAGGTAACCACCCGGGAATCGAACCCGGGATCTTCCGATTGCTGGTCAGATATGATAACCATTACACCACGGGCCTCACTCAAACAAATGTCGTAATTCTTCTACATACGCGCAGAAACCAATGCCCCAAAGGGGCACCTCCCGCATGCCGTACAATATATACATTTTAACTGCAAACACGCAGTATAATTAACGTAAAGAACGACGCTTGTATAGGAGAATATTCCGCGCAAGATGAGAGAGAAAGAACCGGCAATCGGAAGATCCCGGGTTCGATTCCCGGGTGGTTACCTTATTTTTTCATTTGTTTCGTTCTTTCTCTCTCATCTTGCGTGGAATATTCTCCTATACAAGCGTCGTTCTTTACGTTAATTATACTGCGTGTTTGCAGTTAAAATGTATATATTGTACGGCATGCGGGAGGTGCCCCTTTGGGGCATTGGTTTCTGCGCGTATGTAGAAGAATTACGACATTTGTTTGAGTGAGGCCCGTGGTGTAATGGTTATCATATCTGACCGGCAATCGGAAGATCCCGGGTTCGATTCCCGGGTGGTTACCTCATTTTTTCATTTGTTTCGTTCTTTCTCTCTCATCTTGCGCGGAATATTCTCCTATACAAGCGTCGTTCTTTACGTTAATTATACTGCGTGTTTGCAGTTAAAAAAAAAAAATATATATATATATACACACACACACACACACACACACACACACACACACACACACATTTGTACTTGTTTGGGGGGGGGTATTACATATATTATATGCAAAATGGTTTGTACAATTGCTGAATTTCACTCGCTAATAAGTTTTATGTAAATTTATTTTCGTCATTTGTCTTGAGTATATGTTTTGAAATTAATTCATGTTCCTCGCACGCATGCAGCGAAAACGGGATGCACAAAGCAATTATGGGACATTCCGTTTCAACCTGCAGCCATTTAACTCCCTGGAATTCTAAAATTATTCAACAAAAACAAAATAGTTTATGATGAACAAAATGAAACTCCGTTTTCTGTGAGAGAAACGCGTGCCATACAGCGGGCACTCCTCATCTGGCCTCCAGACTCCAGAGCGATTGGACGTACTTTCTCCAGGCCTAGTAAAGAGAGGCGGAGCCATTATACTCAAACGAGGACTCTCCCCTCCCTCCAAAGCGCCCGAGTTACAAAACCAACCGAGTAACTACAAATGAATAGAGTTAATAATCGTATAGTATAAATTGGATCATCCTTCCCGTAGACACTCGTTAAACTCGAACTTAATTTCCTTCATTTCTCTGAACAAAATTACCTTTATTCAGAGAAAGACTAAATTAAATACGATATGTAGTATTAAATAGCTAAATGCAGTTCAAGCGAAACATCACAGCCACGTCTTTATTGACCTTTTTGTTCAATTTTGTATTTACTGGCAAATAATCTAATGAAAGTAGTCTTATCTGAGTATTCCTGTTGCTAAACTTCTAATGAAGTGTCTCTATCGTAGATTTATGTACAAAGAAACGGCGAGATTTTTTTTTTTAATCTCTTTTTACGCTTTTCAACAAAGAAATGTTGTAAAAAGAATTGAAGTTGAGAAACTTTTAAATGATAGGTACCATTATAAGTACTATTTTATGTAATTTAATTTTTTTTCTAAAGAAAAACAAGTCGTGGCCAGTGTCGTTACACCGCTTCCCGTTGATCAGTGAAGTTAAGCGATATTAGGTCTGGAGAATAGTTGGATGGGAGGCCGTACTCTGTGTCCAGATGATGTAACGACCAGTGGTTCGGATCCCTCGTAAAAGTGTAGGTTTCCTCCGCCATATGCCCTTAGGTTTTGCGAAGGGGGTTAAAGAATCCCGACAGAAAAAACAAATGTATATTAGTGAACTATGTAAAGTACAGGGTGTCTACAATATCTTGTCACCCCAGTAAATTACTATTCGTGCAGACCTCCAGGACCGATTCAATCGTGCAGCTCCTTCAAAAAGGAGCTGCACCATTGAATCGGTCCTGGAAGTCTGCACGAATATTTTCAATGGTTTTGCCATTACGTGGTCGCTCATGGACCCAGGCACTAGCCAATATGCGTTGTTCAATCGTATAGTTGCTGCTATCATACATTTCAAATGAGTCTGAAAGAAAAACAAAAATCAGTTAGCATTTTACTGGGGTGACAAGACATTGTGGGCACCCTGTAATATCCGATAGGGTTTCATTATAATTTAATATACGGAGGTACAAGTAAATATCATTATTCCTTTCATGTATGGCGGCCTTTTCTGAGATTGAATAAAATCGTCTGGCATTAGCCACAACAAAATCAGTAAAGTGCTTCTGGGCATTAAAGGGTTAAGTTACAATGAAGTTATCTTACTGAAGAAGTTGTTCATTTTTCAACATAATGTCAAGGAAAAAAAATGCTGAAAAAAGGCGATGCATATACAGGGTGATCCCTAATTCAAAGATAATAAGGAATTATATTTTGTATTATATTTATTTATATTAAATATTTATATTATAATTATTTTGATTACTGAAACTGTTAAATGAAATCTGGATAGAACAAACAGAGACAAAAAATTGGGATGATTGTGATGTTTGATTTATAAATCACCCTGTATCTTCGTTCATAAACAAATGGGAAACTAATTCTCAGCAGTATAAATTATAGGAAGAGATTGTAGACGCCAATTGACCAGGAAAGTACTCCGGCGGGGGGAAGGGGGGAGAGGCAGAGACAGAGATTGCTGGAACTCCCGTTTCTCCTGTCACTGTCCTCCTCAGCTGATCTTTTCCCGTGTCTGAGCTATGATATATATATATATATATATATATATATATATATATATATATATTGCGTTTTCAGTTACTCGGCATGCCAAACCGCGCTTCGTGCACCAAAAATTATAAAAATAAACGTAATTTACCGCTGTAAACTATTATAAAAAAAAAAAAATGTAGAAGCTATTTTAAGCGTTCCTGTTTACATGCTATAAATATAAGTATTTCCTTACAAAGGAATCAAACCGAAAAGCACTTGCAGCTCTTATTAAGTACTAAATTTCCCATAAAAAGCGGGTAAAAATGCTTTTCAACTCTGCGTTTACTTGGCAAGCTTCCACAATCACTTATGCTAATGACGTCATTTCCATAATAGTCCTGGAAAGCTTCTTCCTACAGTCCGTATGCGGACACTGGAACAAGATGATTTCCAGACTTGGTTGGTCTGAAGTGTGTGTGTGTGTGTGTGTGTGTGTGTGTGTGTGTGTGTGTGTGAGTGAATCAAGATGCCTGGAACCATCGTGCAAATCTAAGGATGAAAGACTCCAGATTTCATTATCCAATCAGCTTCCTCTTTTTCCAGCATTTCCAGAAACATTCTTCATTTCAACCATTCTGGGTTCCTGGATTCCTCATTTTCTCTCTCAAGTTTACGGAACGATACTTCTATCAAAGTGGAAAGGGGTGTAGAGGATAAAAAGAATTTGGGCGTGAACTATTTTTAAATAATGATATATAAAGCCAATATATTTCTTTCCATATAAAATTCAGTTGTTGTAATAATAGCAGTTATTTTCATTAACTGTAATTTTATGTACATTTTTCAAAATATCTGAGTTAAATAAACCGTAAATTTATTGCAGTTTAAACCATTGCAATCACAATTTGCATTAATAATCAATTTTCTCTCGATACCGCAATATTTTAACATTACAAACGGGCCAAGAATAACGACTCCGTGCACTGATAATGGCTGGCAGAAGACGGGCAAAGGTCAACCCCCTTCATCACCAGTGCCCAGACACAAAATGAGCTCCCTACTCCGGCCAATAGAAGAGCCATCCGACGGAGGTTTCAGAATGAGAGTAATTTATTCGTAAGAACACCATCGGTGAGGAAAAACACACTCCTGATTGAAAAACAG
>JAJOZX010005121.1:320000-347607 GCA_023014485.1 Bathynomus jamesi
GGAATATCTCCTATACAAGCGTCGTTCTTTACGTTATTTATACTGCGTGTTCTTTGCAGTTGAATGTATATAATGTTACGGCATGCGGGAGGTGCCCCCTTGGGGCATTGGTTTCTGCGAGTATGTAGAAGAATTACGGCATTTGGAAGAGTGAAGTCCATGGTGTAATGGGTACGCGGTCTGACCGGCAATCGGAAGATCCCGGGTTCGATTCCCAGGTGGTTACTTCATTTTTTCATTTGTTCCGTTTTCTCTCTCTCGTCTTGCGCGGAATATCTCCTATACAAGCGTCGTTCTTTACGTTATTTATACTGCGTGTTCTTTGCAGTTGAATGTATATAATGTTACGGCATGCGGGAGGTGCCCCCTTGGGGCATTGGTTTCTGCGAGTATGTAGAAGAATTACGGCATTTGGAAGAGTGAAGTCCATGGTGTAATGGTATCGCGTCTGACCGGCAATCGGAAGATCCCGGGTTCGATTCCCAGGTGGTTACTTCATTTTTTCATTTGTTCCGTTTTCTCTCTCTCGTCTTGCGCGGAATATCTCCTATACAAGCGTCGTTCTTTACGTTATTTATACTGCGTGTTCTTTGCAGTTGAATGTATATAATGTTACGGCATGCGGGAGGTGCCCCCTTGGGGCATTGGTTTCTGCGAGTATGTAGAAGAATTACGGCATTTGGAAGAGTGAAGTCCATGGTGTAATGGTATCGCGTCTGACCGGCAATCGGAAGATCCCGGGTTCGATTCCCAGGTGGTTACTTCATTTTTTCATTTGTTCCGTTTTCTCTCTCTCGTCTTGCGCGGAATATCTCCTATACAAGCGTCGTTCTTTACGTTATTTATACTGCGTGTTCTTTGCAGTTGAATGTATATAATGTTACGGCATGCGGGAGGTGCCCCCTTGGGGCATTGGTTTCTGCGAGTATGTAGAAGAATTACGGCATTTGGAAGAGTGAAGTCCATGGTGTAATGGTATCGCGTCTGACCGGCAATCGGAAGATCCCGGGTTCGATTCCCAGGTGGTTACTTCATTTTTTTATTTGTTCCGTTTTCTCTCTCTCGTCTTGCGCGGAATATCTCCTATACAAGCGTCGTTCTTTACGTTATATATATATATATATATATATATATATATATATAATATATGTATATAATATATCATTATATGTACCTTGTGGGGAATGGACGTGTTGTGTCTCTCTATATTAACACCCAAATAAGAAGGGAATAAACTACTCGGCGGTTTATTTTGTTTACACCCGAAAGTGTATAAAGCATCAGTGAATCCGTGCATATAAATTATAAAGTGAAATTCATTAAAATTAAGAAAGTGCAATACAGTTTACATAAATTATCACCAGTTTAACGTATATATTTAAACCGTAATACGGTTGGCATTCGAGAAATTTTGAAACAAGAAAGGAAAAAGGTCATAAAACGTAAAGGTCAGAAAACCCTCGTGACCATCGAAAGGAAAGAAAAGAGAAAGAAAAGAAATAAATAAATAAATAAATAAATAACACAGGCCTGCGAATGAAAACTTTGTAAGAGTTCTTTTCTTACTAATAACTGATTTTATATAATTCAACTACGCTGATTTCGAATAAGGTGTCCATTTCTATCACGTAAGGATTTTCTGCAAACTGGAAGGGAAAAAACAACGACATAAATAAATATTATTATTTCAATTTACATTAGGTACCTATTTCGCTTTGTTATACTTATTACAAATTCAAACAACTTTAAAAAGTAAGAAGACTATTAACGTCAATTACATATTCATCTTTATTTGTCCTGAGTTTTCTTGTGAGATCTATGGCTTGCCTTTTAGTCTCGAATGTACGCGCTGTTCCTTTTCTTTTATGTAATAATTCTGGAGTATCCCTTTTCAACATCCAGCAGTAATCAGCCATCATGCTGATGTCCCACCTTCCCTGATAGCTCTCCTCCATTTCTTTGATGTCTTGGTGAAACTCTTCTTGTTCTTCGCTGACTGCTCCGAGAATCTCGGGGAAGTAATCCAAGTGTGAATGTGAGAAATGTAATTTTAAACTCGTATTACAACCCAACTCTTTGAACTTATTTAGCATGTTGTTCACAATGTTTTGGTAAGTTTGGTCCTTGTTGTTCCCCAAAAATTTGCTGGTAACACCTTAAAAGCAAATCCACGCTTCTTTTTCAAGATTGTTCATTGTTCTTTCAAAGTGTTCATCCAAAGTGAAGCCGAGGTAAAAGGACTTTCTTCGTGTCAACCAAACTTTTACGTTGAATGTTTTCAGAACCAGGTGTCATGTTGACTCTGCGTAGCCATTCCTTTTTTATCCAGTGCTGAGTTCTTGCTCGGCTATCCCATTCACACAAAAAACATGGAAACTTCGTTTAACCTGGTTGTTGGCCTAACAACATACAAATCACTTTTAAGTCTCCACAAAGTAGCCAATCGTGTTCTTTGTATTTAACCTTAGCTAGAAACAGCTCAAGATTTTCGTACGTTTCCTTCAAGTGAACCGAATGAGCCACAGGAACGGATGCATACAAGTTACCGTTGTGAAGGAGGATGCCTTTTAGACTTCTTTTGGAGGAATCAATGAAAAGTCTCACTCATTTGGGTCATAGACTGCAGCGCCTAGCTTAAGTATTAGTTCCGAAACATTGTTGCAATATACTAGTGAATTTTCCTGATAAAAATATTGGATGAATTCTTTTTCTCGATTTCTGTACCAGTAAAATGACGTCCCGGGAGAAAGCAAGTTCTTTGCACGAAGTCTGGATCCCAAAATCTCTGAAGAATCCTTCGGGAGACACAAATCTCTTACCAAATCATTAAGTTCACTTTGTGTAAACATTTGGGGTTCACCAGATGTTTCGGTTTGAAAACAATCAATATCATCGTTTCCATCGTCATCAGACACCGAATCAGATGAAGTTATATCAAGAATATTTGGTTTAGTAGGTACAGGTATACCAGGTCCATGAGCAACAGGTCTGAGAGCAGACTGAAAGTTTGGATAAGAAATTTCCTTTTTTATTTTTAGTATTGTAGCCTTGCACGTTACATGAACAAAAATAGTAGTCATTACTGTGATTTCTAGGCTCACGCAAGACTATTGGAATCCCAAAAGGTAAAGAATCCTTTTTACCGTTACTTCACAGTCTAAGTTGTTCAACACAAACACTGCAAACTTTATGTGGAGCCCATGATTTGTCTTGATCCCCAAGTTTCATTCCGAAGTAGGCATAGTATGCTTTCTTGACGAAGTCTGTAATATCTCGCCTTTGTTTTTTCACAGTAAATTTTCCACAAATATAAGAGAAAATGTTTG
This sequence comes from Bathynomus jamesi, assembly GCA_023014485.1. Taxonomy (NCBI): domain Eukaryota; kingdom Metazoa; phylum Arthropoda; class Malacostraca; order Isopoda; family Cirolanidae; genus Bathynomus; species Bathynomus jamesi. The sequence continues at coordinate 323,327 of JAJOZX010005121.1, forward strand.
GGCTATTTACACACCCTCTGGTTGCCATAGCGACAAATAAACAAATTTCAAGAGAGAAATATTGTCACCGCACGCAGTAGACAGAATGACTCATCTTGTGGCTTGTCAATCACTTATATACTAGCGGTATGACGTCACTTCTGATCTGGAAGCATTTATAGGCAGTAATTTTTAATCAAAATTTAATTGAGTCAATTTTAATGAAAATTACTTACATATGTAATATGACATTTTGTGAAAAATCTGTACGTGATGGGGAAAAATGAATATTTTTTTGGAATTAGCGTGCAAAAATTACTCTATAAATACTAAAATATTTCGGACAGCAAAACCATCGCAGGCCTGTGTAATTTGTGTGTGTATTTCTTTTTACGCTAATTAATGAATAGCATGACCATGGGTCCAAATTCTCACTTAATCTGCAATTTGTGTAATCTGGAAACAACTGAAAATGCAGCAATAAGATGCGATTTCTGTCAAAAACTGCACGACTTTATCTGCATGAATTGGGATGATAGGAAAATATCTCTTGTCTCGAACGCGAAACAGATCGTGGGAATCAAATTTCTGTGTGACGCATGTACACAGACTGTAAACTCCTTTGCGGTATTTAAAGAAATGGAGAAAGCAAATCGAGTGTTACAAAAAAGGAGAAATAATGGGGAAACAAGAGTCCGGAAATGTCCCAATGAAAATTCGGGTGGATAGAGAGAGGAGAAATAACGAATAACAATATAATAACGAATAACAATATAAACAATATAATACGGAATGAAGACATAGATGAAAGAAAAGAGATAAGTAAAAGTTGCGAGGTAGTAAAACTGCCAACGAGCGAAATGATAAAAAGATAACTAAAAACGTAGGAAATAAAGCCAAAGAAAAATAATGATAATACCAAAATTAAGAACATTGAAAATAATAAGATAACAAGAAGTAGAAGCGTAGAAAATACCGTATGTAAATACTACGCAAAAGGGAACTGCAGATATCGGGATGGGCAATGCATCTATGCACATCCCACATTATGTCACACATTACACAAGTGGATATTGCAAATTTGAAAAGAAGTGCAAGTTCCACCATCTTACTGTCTGCAACACCTATGCAAGATATGGGAGGTGCAAATACGGACAAAAATGCCGTTACCACCACCTCAAAGGAACGCAACGGTGAACAGGAAAAACGAACATCAAAGAAGGTACCAATTTTTTAGACGTAGCCAACACAATTCAGCTGCTAAATACTATCCAGCAAATACAGACAAATATAGGAATCCGAGAGCCGGACAGAAGGCACGCACAAAGACACTTCATGCGTTATCGGGACAACAGGTACCGACAAAGATAAAAAGAGGCAAATTCTCGGAGGACCACAAGGCAACGAAACCGGCACCACCATTGGAAAACGAATCGGAACCACCTGTATGCGAAAACGATAGAGAAAAAATAAAAATAATCCTAGCCAACATTCAGGGCCTTAAATCAAATCATTCCCGGACAAAGTTTTATACCTGAAAGGACTCATGCAAGAAGCCGGAGCAGACTTTGCATGCCTCACGGAAACTCATCTAAAGGACTGCCAGGCGAACTGTGAAAACTGTGAGTTCTGTGTTGACAAAAAAGAAATACAAATTGACAACTATAACATACTCCGAGCCGACAGAACAGTGAGACGTAAAGGAGGATGTGCTATTTACACACGCGAAAGGCATATGGCAGAAATGACTATAAGTACCTCAAACAGAACGTAGAATGTGTAGCAGCAAAAGTTGAAAAATTAAATATGGTACTAATTGTAATGTACAGACCCCCAAACACGCCAACCTCAAAATTTTCAGATTCCATTACAGAGGTAAGAAACTGGGTAAAAGATCTACACTCTCCAACCCCAAATATTTTTCTCTGTGGTGATTTTAATTTCCCATTCATGAAATATAAAAGGATAGGAAAAATATATGTATACACCAGGACAAGGGGCACACGGGAAGACCAGGAGCAGGTAAAAATGCTACTAGCTCTAGCTGATGAATTTATGTTAACACAAGAAATAACAGAAAACACAAGAAAAAAAACTGCCTAGATTTGGTATTCACAAACAACAGCAACCTAATTGATAATGTAGAAATATCCCCAACTATAATATCGGACACAACATTATTGAAATAACAACCAATATAAAAGCAACAGGAAAGGAAAGAACACGAACAACAGAAAGAAGCAAATTCGAAATTTTTAATTTTCACTCCAAAGCTATAAACTGGGAAGATGTTGCATCCAGCATGGAAGTAATAGATTGGAAAACCATTTTCGAGGCCAAGACAACGGAAGAGATGCTAATGACTTTAGAGGAGAAGACGCTGGAAATTGTGGAAAGACATGTCCCAAAAATACAACAAAGAGGAAAGAGAAGCAGGTTCGAGAGACAAAAGAGGTCATTGTTCCGAAAGAGAAAAAGAGTGACTGCAAAATTAAGTAACTGTAAAGATAACAACATCAGAAAAATATTAAATGATAAACTGCAGAGTATCGATGGTCATACAGGAACTAATTGAGAAGCATACAGAAAAAGAAGACGACGCTATAGAAGCGATAAAGGTTAACTCAAAGTACTTCTATAATTTTGCAAAAAGGAAGTCGAAAAACCATGCGACTATCGGACCTTTAAAAACGAGACAGTGCTTTATCTGATGATCTAACAGAAGTATCTGAAATATTAAGAGCTCAGTACGAATCATCTTTCAGTATCCCAAAAACTGACAAACTGATATGCGATAGAAACGCGTTCTTTGAAGAAGAACTACAAGGGGAAAGTATAACGGACTTCGACTTTACGACAGATGATATTACACAAGCTATAGGGAAACTAAAAGCACACTCAGCGGCAGGACCGGATAAATGGAATGCCACACTGATCAAAAACTGCAAGAATGCAATCGCTGAGCCCCTATATTGGATATGGAGACGATCACTAGACACGGGAGAAATACGGGCATCCTGAAGAGCGCGAACATAGTCCCAATATATAAAGGAGATCGATCCGAGGCCAAAAACTATAGGCCAGTGTCGCTTACATCTCATCTCACTAAAATATTTGAAAGAATAGTTAGACAGAAAATCTATGACTTTTTGGAAACTCAGAAAAAATTCAATGATAACCAACATGGGTTTCGGTCAGGCAGATCATGCCTATCACAACTAATGGAACACTACAACAACATTATTGATGCACTTGAAAGTAATGAAAACTATGATGTAATATACACAGACTTTGCCAAAGCGTTCGACAAGTGTGACCATGGAATCATAATACATAAACTGAAATATATGGGAATAACAGGAAAAGTAGGGAAATGGATATATAATTTCCTTAGTGAGCGGCGGCAAGTCGTTACAGTACAAGGAGTATCTTCATCAGAATCAGAGGTCCTCAGCTCAGTACCACAAGGAACAGTATTAGCTCCACTACTCTTCATAATCATGCTAACTGACATAGATGAGGACGTTACCAGAGACAGCACAGTAACATCCTTTGCCGATGACACAAAGATCAGTAGAAAAATAAGAAACCCAGAAGATATAGGATCTCTACAAACCGACATGAACAGAATCTACAAGTGGACGGAAGACAACAATATGAAGTTTAACACTGAGAAATTTCAGCTGTTACGGTACGGAAAAAGAGAAGACCTAAAATCCATGGAATATTATACCCCAAATGGACAGGAAATTCAGAGAAATTCTAAGCAAAAGATTTAGGGGTTGTAATGACTGATGATGCGAAATTTGAAACACAAAATAAGATAGCAGTAAACAGAGCAAAGAGAATAACTGGGCAGATACTGAGAACCTTTAAACGAAGGGATAGGAATATAATGATTCCTCTACTGAAAACACTGATCATACCCAAATTGGAATACTGCTCGGTCCTAACATGCCCATATAAAAAAGAAGACATTAGACAGCTAGAAGGGATTCAGAGAAGCTTCACAGCCAAGATCAAGGGTGCAAAGAACTAAATTACTGGGAAAGGTTACGCGAACTAAACCTATATTCACTGGAAAGGAGAAGAGAGAGATACACCATTATTTACACTTGGAAAATAATGGAGAAACTAGTCCCTAATCTTACTCTGAACCCTGTAACTCCCCAAACAACGGTGGAAAGTAGAAAAGGAAGACTGTGTCGTGTTCCCAAATTAAAGGCGAGACAGGGAACATCCTTAACCCTGAAAGAAAATAGTTTTGTTGTGAGAGGACCAAAACTGTTTAATCAGCTGCCCAAAGACCTAAGAACACGAATGGTGTTGCAGTGGACATCTTCAAAAGAAGATTAGACGCCTGGCTCAGAACAATCCCCGATGAGCCGGGCGTACCTGGCTATGTGTGGAGAGTACAAGAAACCAACTCACTACTTCACCAGGCCAACTCGAGAGGAGGGGCGACAAGCTTGACCTTCGTGAAATGAGGAATCATCACACCGAACATTTGAAAGGTTGAATGAAAGGAAAGGTATATCTTTGCATCATATAATTTATGGGTAAAAATTTTCTTTTGTTTCTCGAATTTGGTCTGGACTGAAAGCGAGAAGAAATTAAGAAGAAATTGGCCTTAATTTTTATTGTGTGTAAAACAAAAGAATAAATAAATTTCTATAAACAACCAAATTCATAAATGAAAATAAATTTTATTTGCCATTTACGAAAGCAGTTAATTGAGCGAATGATACGATCGGATGCAGACGAATTAATCTTTATTAAACGTATGTTCGTGAATGGATTAATAATAAAATTTTGCTTTTGTCATTTTCCTTTTAATAATAATAATAATAAATAATTTTGATATTAATAATAATAATAATACGTGAATATTAATAATACAAGGAATATATGATATATTAATTAGGCTATTACGCTTTAAAACCAGCTATTCCAACCTACGGCGCTGTTTTAGGCGGTACGCAAAATGAATTTTTTTAATAAGCAGTTTGGTAATTAATAATTAATTCAATGATAATGTATTTAAAAAGTAATAGTTAAACATGAATAACTGGCAACCTTAAAAAGGTTGGGAATCCCTCCTTTCAACGACGAAAATAATATTAAAAATGATTTTTCTCGAAAGGTTGAGAAAGATTTTGTTCAATTTTACCATTCTGTGAAACTCCTAATGTTTGTCTTTGTAAATGTAGGTTAAGTTACATAATTCCCGGTTACGTTAAGTCATTTCAGGTGAAGTTAGGCCGGGTTACGCTAGGTTACGTTAGATGTGACTAGGTTAAATTAGATAAAATATGGTTATATTAAGTGAAAGCATTTTATTTTAGTTTTCGTTATCTTTGTTCGTGTAAATCAAAGCACTTTCGTCAAAAAATTATGCATTCTCCAAAATATCTCTCGACGTTTCAGGAATTTTGTTCGTCTGTCAAATGTTTGTCTTTAAACTCTCTCTCTCTCTCTCTCTCTCTCTCTCTCATATATATATATGGGATATCATGCATAAACGCGCATGATTTTGCACAATATAGGTTATACTAACTCTTACCTTGTCATAGCATGGTGGCAACACCCTCACTTCTATTCAAGAGGTGCTGGGTTCGAATCCTGGGGGGAAATGTTTGTATTATGCAAAATCGTGCGTTCATACATGACATTCCAGCTATGGGTCCATTCTGCCATTGCCTCGAGCGCTTCGGGGTTAATACGAAGAACACTTCTGGACGCGAAAGCGTTGTGTGTTACCTTGGGTACTGAAATATCCACCAGGTTATACAGATTCGGATCCCGGTAAGGTATATAATACTTTTTTAGCTATATATATATATATATATATATATATATATATATATATATATATATATATATATATATATATATATGTCACTTTATGTGAGTTCGAACGACGGTTCAGGACAGGGTTGGCAAAACCGGTTTTTCATAAAAAACCTGAAAACCCATGGGTTTTTCGGTGTTTTGGGATTTTTTTGTTTTTGTTTTTAAGGTCACTTTCAAGTTATTGCTCTTTGAGATCGAAGGACAATAGTATTTTTCCAGGCTATATGTTTAGCAACTCGTTTATTAACAGTATGACAGGATACAAGTGGTGGATGTATGTTGAGATGAAGGAAACAAAGGGTCAGAATTTGCCTGCAGGTTTAATACATTTGGTATAGTATGGAGCAAGCGAAGAAATAGGCTTGGGGGAGAGAAGGCGGAGATGCTCGTTAGAATTCATAAGTATTTAAGATCAAGTAATACTTGTGAATAATATACAGTATATATACACCTTTATATAGCATTCATTACTTTTACTGTACTCTATTTGTGTCTGTAATGTGGACACCATTTAAAAGGCCAATAAAACTTTTCAATTTTTTATAATCTTTATTTACACATTGCATAATTTAAGAATTGATTATTTCAAGTAAGCTGACTTATAAAACAACATGCCAAAGCATTCTAATTAGCTACAATTGAACAATGTAGCAATCAGAAAAATTTCAATTATTTTAAAATAAACATATCAGACCGAAAACCCACTGAAAATTCCTGAGAGTTTTTGAGTGCCAACCCTGGTTCAGGATCGACCCGCAGTCGGACCCCTCTGCAGCATCCCGCCTCATTTACAGGATTTGGTGAAGGAGGGAATTGCTGTCTCATCTTCTCCTGCCCTTGTAGCCAACCACGAGGACTTTGCACAGGAATCTGTCCAGCTGGTTCTTGAAGTTATTCAGGTCGGTGTGCTGAAGATTCCTTACTTCTTTTGGTAGGGCATTGAAAAGTTTTAGGCCTCGTATTCTGAGGGTATTTTCCATCCTCGTTTTCATGGCCCCTTGTCCCACCGCAACTGGGACAGTACAAAATCTGCTTCTTCTCTCATTCTGCCATATATATATATATATATATATATATATATATATATATATATATATATATATATATTTACGTTTTAGAAAATTACGCAAGGGTGACCCTCCCATTTATTTCTGACTCGATTAATTTCACCAACGATAATTTTCGTTTTCGTCTCAGATACCCGAAAAAGTGAAATTCAACGTAGTTAATTACTCATAAATTAGATTTAAATATTGATTTATTTCGTCATAGAAAATAATAAAAAGAGGAACGTCAAATGTGTGTGTTTATTCTTCAAATTAAACTTTACCTTTTGAAAATAAAATAAACTTGGAATTTGGAAATAGCATTTGCGTGGTACCATTCCCTTCGTAATGTTTTTTGGGGGGGAAACATTTTTTTTTTTTCGAAATGAAAGGGATGTTATTGACTTATTGTATGATTGCAATATGCCTGGTGAGCTTCGATCCAATATAGCGGGTTTTTTTTTTTTTTTTTTTGCTCTCTCTCTCTCTTTCTCTCGTTCGTATTTTTGGGAGGGAGGTTTCGCTGTTCGTCAAACGGTTTGCGGTATTTTTGTAATGTAATGTACGTTTGGAAAGTTCGGTACGGCAAACAATAGCTAAAAAATTTTTCATTGCCGTTGAAAGTGCTGTAACTCAGTCATGAAACTTATTTATAGCAATTTTTAAAGCTGTTTTTATGAGTGTGCTAAACTTAAAGTGAAACTCTATAATTATGAATATAAAATAATGGATAAAATATCGTTTAGCAATTAAATGAAGCAAAATATGTGTTGTATGATATTGTGTTTTATATATATATACCTCAAACAAATGACAGCAGAAGAGTATCGTAGACGTACTACAGTACCATTTAGTGAGTGACAGTTATATTGACGTGTTTGTAAAATTGTATGTCACTATCTACATATACACTTTTTTCCTTCGTTACAACAATTTATGTCAATATGACGTCATATCATAATTCAATAAATTATGGTCATGTTAATCAGAGCTGGGCACTTGCGGCATATTTTGCGGTACTGCGGCAGAGCTGGGCACTTGCGGCATATTTTGCGGTACTGCGGTACTGCGGTACTACCGCAAACCGCAAACCGGAACCGCATAACGCAGTACCGCAAAGGATCGCTGAAAGTACCGCAGTACCGCTACCGCATTCAAATTTCCGCGTACCGGTTTGGTACCGGTTTGGTAGTGCGGTAGTACCGCAGTACCGCAGTACCGCAAAATATGCCGCAAGTGCCCAGCTCTGTGTAACTGCGGTACTACCGCAAACCGCAAACTGGTACCGCATAACGCAGTACCGCAAAGGATCGCTGAAAGTACCGCAGTACCGCTACCGCATTCAAATTTCCGCGTACCGGTTTGGTACCGGTTTGGTAGTTTGGTAGCAGAGCTGGGCATTTGCGGCATATTTTGCGGTACTGCTGTACTTGCGGTACCACCGCACTACCACCCCGGCCCCCATAACGCAGTACCGCAAAGGATCGCTGAAAGTACCGCAGTACCGCTACCGCATTCAAATTTCCGCGTACCGGTTTGGTACCGGTTTGGTAGTGCAGCAGTACCGCAGTACCGCAATATGCCGCAAGTGCCCAGCTCTGTTTGTTAGTACCGCAGTACCGCAAAATATGCCGCAAGTGCCCAGCTCTGATGTTAATGTCAATCAGAGCTGGGCACTTGCGGCATATTTTGCGGTACTGCGGTACTACTAAACTACCAAACCGGGACCGCATAACGCAGTACCGCAAAGGATCGCTGAAAGTACCGCAGTACCGCTACCGCATTCAAATTTCCGCGTACCGGTTTGGTGCCGGTTTGGTAGTTTTGGTAGTACCGCAGTACCGCAAAATATGCCGCAAATGCCCAGCTCTGAATGTCATGTCCTCATTACCGAAATTCACAGTATCATGACAATAATAAATTTCAGAGCTGGGCATTTGCGGCATATTTTGCGGTACTGCGGTACTTGCGGTACCACCGCACTACCACCCCGGGCCCCCATAACGCAGTACCGCAAAGGATCGCTGAAAGTACCGCAGTACCGCTACCGCATTCAAATTTCCGCGTACCGGTTTGGTACCGGTTTGGTAGTGCAGCAGTACCGCAGTACCGCAATATGCCGCAAGTGCCCAGCTCTGAATTATATGACCGCACAATGACAGTACAGTATGACGTAAAATCACCGTCCTAAAAGTAAAAATTATATAAATTAATAATAATAAACGTCATACTCAATATTGAAACCATGTCAGTGTCATATTGACATTATTATTGAAACCCACATCATGACGATAGTATGACGGTACAAATACGTCATTATGATATCAATATGGTTTACTTTCTAGACGGCAAAAGGGTATCATGAACATATTCTTGAACAAATGTTCATTCTTCCTCAACATCAAGCGATTTTGAAAATAAAATGCATGCAAAGTAGTCTATACCCATTATTTGGTTGGTTGTTCCTTCCCATTGATTAATCATTTTGTTAACATGTTGAAAATAGTTACGCATTGGTTAATTGTCAATGAAATCAATATGAAGGTTAAAGGTGAAGCGCAATTTTTACATCTGCAAGAATAAATTCGGCCAAGGTGAATTCTAAAGGCTGGGCCAGTATTTTCACACCCGCATATCCAACTTCAACCATTAACTCCTTCGTAATATACTGTTAATTCTGAAGGAAATGCAGAATTTTTTCCATCTGCAAATACAAATTCAGACACTGATTTCTTTCCAATACTCTCTATGCGAATTCTCTAGCTGGCGTATATTCACACATATTAATTAACACTGAAAATAAATAGGATATGTATAGGCAAACCCATTATATTTCGTAAGAAAATGCTAACATAATCGAAAAAATAATTTTAAGTAAAGATTGAGTCTAACTTAGTCCGATTTTCCTTTCAAACAATAAAAGGAAAACGACCATTTAAATTTTCCATACATAAAATATTTAAGTACGCTATAATCGATTCAAAAAGGTCCTACTGCGAAGCTCTGTGTTTCTCACCAATATGTATTAGTAAGAAATAGAGATTTTTACGACAGAAAGAGACTTTTTTAACCAACACTATAACATATTAAGAGACTCAATACAGAGGTTATTGGGTTGATGGCTTATGTTTCACCAACTTGCGTGGAAAAGTCCTTTAATCATAATAACTTATAAGTAGTGAAGTTTACCAACTTTTCGAAAATAGTCATTAACTAATATTAACTAAAGTCTGTAATCGCTGGAGATTATTTTATAACAGTTATGTGTAGTCGTTCGGGATTTTTCGCTTATTTGCTTTAAAAATATACACATTATTAAATATGCAAGTTTATACGCAGTCCGAAAAGCATATATATACAGGGTGCCCCATAAGTCCGGTCTCGTAGGAAAATTTATTTTAAATTAAATTTACAAAAGTAATACATTAAAACTAAAACAAATGTTCAAATTGATGTCTTGTTTTGGGACCTTTTTTTTGGTTGCAGGTAGAATAACACGCAATGGCTAATATGGATGTGAGCAATGTTCCCTCTAATTTTTTTTAGTCCGTGTGCGCAAGAAATTTTCGTTGTGCATACATTTAGATTCATGGTGAAAAATTGTGCAAACTTTTCTGAGCGCTATTATCTTCAAAATGAAATATATATAAATATTAAACACTTAATAAATATTATTTCCATAAGGTGATAGCTTGATCATTACGGTACTATTAAATGGTTATTAAAAAAAACTGTTTACAATATTATATATTCTTAAAAAAGAAAACATTTTATCCATTCTAAAAATATGAATAAAACAAAAAATAGTAAAATAAAATTCAACAAAATAAAGAAATAAAATAAAAATAACATTAATTGAAAATTACTATTTTAGTTATCATTTCTCAAAACAATTTTTAGCATTTAGCAATTTAAAATAGACTATCAAGATTAATACATGATTTTATCCATTCACAAAATAGGAATAACATAAAAAATAATAAAATTCAATAAAATAAAATATAATCAAAATAACATTAAATGAAAGTGCCTTTCATTTAAGTATGATTATGATTTCTCCCTACGAACTTTAGCATTTGCCCATTCCAAATAAACTCTATGAAGATTAATACATCCTTCATGATTCATCATTCAGGTAACTTTTAATTCGCATGAGCATGTCCAAATGATTTTCTTTCAAGCGGTTTCTTAATTTGTTCTTTATAGAATTCATTAAACTGAAGCCACGCTCACAGTCCACACTAGATGCTAGGAAAGTTCTCCAATATCCATCAACTTAGCAAGGTCACAAAATTGTTCATTTTGGAGGACGAATGTCGCCATATCATCAAATTTTTTAACCAGAAATTACTTCATTTACTGTCGTGACTCATGATACGCTTGAGCCTGTGCGCATTTTATTTTGCTGTGTGCGCGGGTTTCACAACGCGTGTGCGCGCGCACACGCGCACACCTTAGAGGGAACATTGGATGTGAGTTACACTCGTGAAGAAAAGGTCTCGGAGGCCTTTCACGAAAAAAAAGGTCCCAAAACAAGACATCATTTTGAACATTTGTTTCAGTTACACTGTATTAATTTTGTAAATTTAATTTAAAATAAATTTTCCTATAAGACCGGACTTATGGGACACCCTCTATATATATACTGTATATATATATTAGTGGTGGACCGGATATCCGCATCATTTTTAACATCCACATCCACACTTCTGACTGCGGATGTTATGCGGATATTTCGTCTAATAAATTATGCAATTTACAAATAAATTAGCTTATAAAGTAGCTTACAAGGGCCAGTCATGCACATTTCATGTAAAGTATTAATTATTTATTAATGAACAAACAAATATATAAACCTCAAAATATAAATACGTGGTAACACAGAAAATTGAATGAAACTTGTTCCATTGAATTTTCTGTGGCTGAAACTCTTGAGAAAGTTATTATTTTTATCATAATGAAAATATTAATTTTAATTCTTATGCATTAATAGTAATATCACGAAATTTGAAAAATTATGTCTTATATTCATAATTCTATATTTTATTGATAGAGTAACTAAATATCCGCATCCGCGGATTTTGAAATTAAAAATCCGCATCCGCAGATGTTGAAAAACTGACATCCGGTCCATCACTAATATATATATATACATACACACCCGGAACCAGAACTAGATTCAGAATTGAACCTTTTGCCTTGGTTGGATTAGAATCAGATTTGATAGTCATTGAAAAATTCTGAACCTAAATTCTAATCAGAATATTACAGTATATTGGATTAAGATGTTGTTATTTATATGAATTATCAAAAGTTATCAAATGTACAGTTTTATTTGCTTGAGGCGTTCAGCAGTTACGTAATTACGGAAATTTCAATATGGCTAATTTCTCGTAAGCAGTTCGTGGTTATGTCGTAACACCGCTTCCCGTATAGATCAGCGAAGTTAAGGAACATTGGGTGTGGGTTGTGGTTGGATGGGGGACTGTCCTCCGCGTCCAGATGATGTAGCGATCCGTGGTTCGGGTTCCACTTAAAGTTGTAGGTCCCCTACGTCATATAACCTTTACTGTTGTGAAGGGGGCCTAAGAACTACAAATTAACGCATATCAGTACAGTTCATTTGTATCTGATTGTAAGTCTAATCAATTCTGTTACAACAAATCTGAGTGATAAGTTTATATACGATCAACCAGCGTTCGTAACTCAGTGTGTAACACCGTTTTTCTATAAGCGAAGTGAAGACTCTGAGATTGGGGGTTCAACCCCCGATGATGCTGGCTAATGATAATCCAGGAGTTAACGCAATGGGGCTCCGCATTCGTCTGACCTGAGCTGCGCTAGTTTCTGACCCTCCTAAATTATTATTATCATTATTTTATCATTATTTTATCATTATTTTATCATTATTATCATTATCACTTAAACTATATACATAAGTAAAATTTTAAGCATAAAATCTGTATTCTTTAAAGGGTAACGGGTGGAATATGATATCCGGATTATAGACTTTTATTTTTAATTTCAGTATTTTTGTATGTTATTAACTATATTATAAAGAAAGCTCAAACAAGGCCACGGAAGGGTTCTTTAAATATTTCGAATTTATAGACCCATTAACTTTAATCACTACAGAATTCTTTGTGTAAAATTTGTAATTACAATTTTATGTTTTTAATAACGAAATTATTTAAAGAATTAATTTATTTTTAACAAAATGGGTTATTGAATTCTGTTTTTAATGCATATGTTGAGATGATGAAACGGTTAATTTATTATAAGACATATCATAAATGAATTTCAAATGTATACAGTTATTGTGGGTGGAAATAATACGCATGAGCACACGCTCTTTCCATATATATATATATATATATATAGTACTCTTGTTAGGTTAGGTACTTTTGTGTTCTGTAGATAAATTTGAATTAAATGTTCATTGGCTCGAGTGCAAGAGGGTTAACACGTAAAGACACTTGTGGACTTGAATGCTTGGTGTTTTCCTCGGGTGATGAAATATGCGCTAGGTTTTTTTCCTGGCGTTGCCTAGTGGTCAGATCTCGTGACTACGAATCAGAGGTCCCGGGTTCGAATCCTGGTGGAGGGATATTTTACAATTATTGTGTTTTTATTGATTATGAAATTAGGGGAACAAACGAGAAATCAAGACTCATCATATGAAAATGGTTCGTTTTTGTTAATGAGAACAAGATGGTTCGATCTTCGATTTTCTTATTCCCCAAATCACGTCATTTCCATTCCTGTCCGTGATCTAAAAGTAGAAACGTTCGAAGTTGGGAAGAGTTTTATTTGCCCGGGTATGATATAAAGTGGTTAGTTGAGTGGGGAGCACTTAACCGGATACTTCCGTTATACCGACCGAATAGGAGCGGATGCAGTCGAATTAATCTTTATTATTAAACGTATATTCACGAATGAAATAATAAAAGTTTTGATTTGTCGTTTTTCTTTTTTTTTATTAAATAATTTCCAAATGTAGGTTGGGTATAGTTAGGTTTGATTAGTGTTTGGTTAAATTAAGTTCAATTAGATTAGGTTATGCCCAGTTACGTTACGTAAGGTTTCGTTTGATGACCCCCTCCTCAATGCCATTCATAGTCCCGTAAGAGGAGTGCCAGTTGGAATGTTCGAAATGTTGAAAAACAGATTCCTGATTTGAGTAAGGGTATATAAAAAAGAGGTGGTGACGCAATTCCAGTCCCGATGGGTATTTTCCATGAAAAATTTAACTTAATTAACCCGTTAGTGCCCATTGGTAGAATTTCCTACCGACAAAACTGTTTGTCATTATTGCATCACTTTTTCTTGTATTCACGTGATTTTCGGTATGAGTCATTGATATGACGCGATTGCCATATCAATGACTCATACCGAAAATCACGTGAATACAAGAAAAAGTGATGCAATAATGACAAACAGTTTCGTCGGTAGGAAATTCTACCAATGGGCACTAATGGGTTAAGTGCAAAATTGTACATTGTGAATGGGACTGAATCAATTTGAGAATTGCGTCCTCGGAGATTCTGACTTTCAGATTTTTTTCTTCGACGAAGATGAATTGGAGCTGACCGAAATTGGGAGGAGACTTTAGAGTTATAGCCGCTTTGGTGATAAAGTCCATTCTCCAATAATTGGAAGAAATATCGAATTTAGCAGAGTTTCTACAATAAATCTGAAATTTTTACTTTAAAAACCAAGAATAAATTGAAACCAAAAAAAATTTTGCTGTCAACAATTAAAAATTGTTAAACTGTTGATTGAAAATTATTTAGCTGTTCTGAATTATTGACAGCATACAAAGCTTGTGTTTTTGGATTTACCACTGCAGTACGATCTGCTTCTCAATAATAACGAAGATTACAATGTTAACGAGGTATTTGGTTAGCTTCCGCCCGAATTGTTCATTCTGACGAAGGTCAAGCTTTTCACTCCACCTTAGACCTACAATTTAACGTGGAATCCGAACCACGCCCCACCAGCAGCCCAGCGCTTAACCACTAGGCCACCTAGGGTACCCATTTATCTACCAACCACTTTCTTTATTGTGTGGAAGGTTGAACAGCTGAGTTTTGCTGCGCGCCGGCTGCCGTCACCGGGTCTCGAACCCGGGGCCGCCATGCCGCCACTGGGTCTCGATCCCAGGGTCAATGGATTCGTAGTCAACGACGCTAACCCCTACACCACTTGGGATATATATATATATATATATATATATATATATATATATATATATACACACACCACACACACACAGTATATATATTTATATATATATTTTTTTTAACTGCAAAGAACACACAGTATAATTAATGTAAAGAACGACGCTTGTGTAGAAGTGCGTTCGCACAAGATGAGGAGGGAGAACGAGCAAGTGAAAAATGAGGCCCCTCCCACGAATCGAACCCGGGATCATCCAATTGCCGGTCGGATATGCTAACCAGTGCAAAGGACCCCGATCAGTCACTGATCTGGGTCCTTGGTGCACTGGTTAGCATATCTGACCGGCAATTGGATGATCCCGGGTTCGATTCCTGGGAGGTGCTTCATTGTGCATTTGCTCGTTATCCCTCCTCATCTTGTGCCGACGCACTTCTACACAAGCGTCGTTCTTTACATTAATTATACTGTGTGTTTGCAGTTAAAATGTATATATGTACGGCATGAGAAGGTGCCCCCTCAGGGCATTCGATTCCGCTCGTTTGTAGGAGAATTACGAGTTCTGACTGATTAGGGTCCTTGGTGCAGTGGTTAGTATATCCGACCGGCAATTGGATGATCTCGGGTTCGATTCCTGAAAGGTGCCTTACTTTTCATTTGCTCGTTCTCCCTCATCTTGTGCGGACGCACTTCTACAAAAGCGTCGTTCTTTACATTATATATAGATAGATAGATAGATAGGGTGGTGCAAATGTAGATATACAGTAGTAATAATAGCTAACTGTATACCTATTTTGGCACCAACATATATATATATTATATATATATATATATTATATTATATATAATATAATATATATATATATATATATATATATATATATATATATGTACTCGTTTGTATTATTTGAGCATAATTAAATCAGTGAGATCCAAATTTCTATTTTATTCTTTTCAATTAATTCAGATTTATACCGGATCAAGAATCAACTTAACAGGATCAATAGAAAGATTATCAGTAGAAATGTTGATGTAGTAAGATTAACCATAAACATTCAAGCTAGCGCCGGTAGCTCAGTGGGTAACACCGTTTATCTATTAGCGAAATGAAGACACCAAGTTCGGGAATTCGATTCCCGATGGTGCTGGTTAATAATAATCATTATCAGGGAGTTAGCCCAATGGGGACCACATTCGTCTAAACCTGAGCGCTGTGCCAGTTTCTGTCCTTCTTGAATGATTTATTAACCACGCAACCATTCACTCGACATAAAATTTAGTACGAGAATTATTGAGAAAAAGAAGCTCAAAGTCATCCATAATCTTCACAAACTGTAAAAAAAATGATGAACCGACCAAATCCAAATTGCAACTTTAGGTGTAATAGCCAGAAGCATAAATTAGTCTCACATTTTCCCATACATAAATTTGAAAGAACAGAAGAGAGAAAACCCTTCGCATATTCAATAGGTCGTCCGTAACGGTCTTTCTAAAATGCAAATCTGTTGTTTTTCATCAACAATTTGATTAAAGGACTAATTTTGTTTTTGTTGAAACGGGTCAACAAAGAGTACCAACTCCTCTTTGAAAGTCAGTGACTGCGTGAGACTTTTGTGAGAAAGTCATCAATATTGCTTATAATGTCGTATTTATTTACATTTATAGTGTCTATCTAGTTAATTCATAGTAATAATAATGTTTGGGGTGTTTAACCTCCTTAGTCATATGACGGAAGGGACCTACAGATTTGCATGGGATCCGATCCACTACCCCACCAGGGGAGCTCGAACCCGTTATCTTCAAATTAACAGTTTAGTGTTCTATCACACCGCAGTTCGTTTATAAAGACTCGGGAATGTATATACGAGTTAGACTTGTGAAGAAAAGGCCTCCGCCTTTTCTCCACGAGTGTAACTCGCTTCCATATTAGCCATTGCGTGTTATTCTACCTGCAACTAAAAAAAAAGGTCCCAAAACGAGACATCAATTTGACCATTTGTTTTAGTTCTAATGTAATACTTTTGTAAATTTAATTTAAAATAAATTTTCGTACGAGACCGGATTTATGGGACACCCTGTATATATCCTTAAGGAACAGTGACGGAATAATGTCTGACAATGTTTGTCAGTTTCACAGGAGTCTACGCCTACGGAGGCGGGGCCTGTAAGAGATTATGATTTGTCCAGTCAGGAACAATATTTCAATTCTGATAAAGGATGTGACCAGTCAGAAAAAGAAATATATTTGTACACCTTAAAGCCGATATATTTCGTTAGCATACTTTGGTTTTGCTTCCGACTGAATTGTTCATTCTGACGAAGGCCAAGTTTGTCACTCCACCTTAGACAAAGTCCTCGCCCGGACTCTATCTCACGACTTCCCGATCAGCAGCCCAGCGCAGCGTCTTAACCACTAGGCTACCCAGGGTACCCATTTATTTACCAACCAAATTTTATTGTGTGGAAGGATGAACAACTGGGTTTTGCTGCGTGCCGCCTGCCGTCACCAGGTCTCCATCCCGGGGCCGATGGATTCGTAGTCAGCGACGCAGACCACTACACCGAGGCATATATATATATATATATATATATATATATATATATATATATATATATATATATATGGGATGAATTTCATACGTAAACACGTGAAATGAATGAATGATGCAAATCCTTGTGGGTTTGCATCATATATATATATATATATATATATATATATATATACCGGGTGTTTCAAAAGTCCCTCACTAATTTGATTTTCAATTTTCTTTGCAGCTAATCGACCAACGACGTTCATCTTGTGGTAAACTCTTACTCAGTAGTTGAGAATTTTTTTTATTCTACATTTGAAGTTTTGCCCCGTTTTCTTCTGCTACCATGCTGACTCTAGAGCAGAGGTGTAAAATCGCTGCATGGCAGGAGGTTTTTCAATCTGTGGTCGAAGTGCAGCGACGATTCCGGGCAGTCTACGGACAGCATTATGCACCGGATAGGAACACCATCGTCGCCACCCACCGGAAGTTTATGGAGACCGGATCCGTAAAGGACAAACCACGATCAGGAAGACCTCGAAGTGGGCGGAGTGAGGAGAATGTCGAAACTGTCCGTGAGGCGTTTACTCAGAGTCAAGGAAAGTCCATTCGGCGAGCTCCTGCGGAACTGAACATCAGCGCGACATCTATCCAACGGATTTTGCGGCGAGGTCTCAAGCTGTATCCGTACAAGATCCAGTGGTTCAGAAGCTGGAACCTCAAGACTACGTTTGCCGGGTGGAGATGTGTGAGACACTGCTGCATCACTACGAAAGAGACCCATCGATCCTGGAGCACATGTGGTTCAGCGACGAAGCTCTCTTCCACCTTTCTGGTCGCGTCAATCGGCACAACACCCGCATCTGGGGAACTCACAATCCTGCGGAGATCCGTGAACATGAAAGGGACACGCCGAAATTGGTCGTCTGGGGTGCCATCTCCTCAGCTGGCTGATTGGTCCGTTCTTCTTCCGGATCAAGATGGAAATTCCGTGAACGTCAACGGAGACAATTACCTTCGTATGCTTCAGGAGTTCTGCATCCCCCAACTGTCAGCTGTAGCTGACATGCAAGAAGTCATTTTCCAGCAAGACGGTGCCCCTGCTCATTACTCGCGTGAGGTTCGCTCATTTCTGAATAAGCAGTTCCCGGATCGGTGGATTGGTCGCCGTGGTCCCATCGAATGGGCTGCTCGCTCGCCTGATCTTACCCCATGCGACTTCTTTTTGTGGGGCTACATTAAGAGCAAAGTGTACGCCACCAAGCCGCGAGTCCTCCCCACACTAGAAGAACGGATCAGGAATGCGTGTGCTTCTGTTACTCCCGAAATGTTGTCCAATGTCGGCCAAGAATGCGTAAAACGGTGGCTCGCTTGTTTCGAAAAAGACGGTGCCCACGTTAAGGTGTACCAGTGACTTTCCAGTAGACTTATGAAGCCAAGTTTGATGCCACCAAAATTCTCATGAATCGTAGACTCAGCAACCAAATTGTCATTTGGTTCCTCTTGTAATTGCTATTATAATAAAATTTTAAAAATAATGAGGGACTTTTGAAACACCCTGTATATATATATATATATATATATATATATATATATATATATATATTATATATATATATATATAACTCAAAATGGCCCCAGAGGAACTTTTATGTTACACACAGACCGTGCATTCAGAACCTCAATACTGTATACGCAAGAAACTCGTTGCATTCACGTCTGATTTTGGCTAAAAATTACAACAGTTACCCCTTTTTCTTTGATGTATTCAATCCGACGTGAATATAGTAGGCTAGGCGCTTTAAACCCTAGATCCTGCGAGTGACGCGTTGCCCACGTTGGGCCTTCAATCCTGAAAAAGAGAAGCTATAGTATTTGTCATTTACCATTACTTATTCGAACTATAATGGATTTAATTTTTCCAGAGGAATTCCTTGTTCCATGCACGGTCTGTGTGTAACACACATATATATATATATATATATATATATATATATATATATATATATTAAATCTCGGAATTTTGGTGCAATTTGAAATTTGAATTTTATCTTTTGGGTGATGGGAATTTTTAGAGTTTTTTCAACTTGTGCAACAAAGTTTGAACATTATCACCTCGCATTGTGGCGGACATTTTTCCATCGTCCCTCGTAAGAGATCTCGTGGATAGCTCACTTTCAAATAATCGAGTCTTTGTTAATTACACGTATATGTGTGAGGACGGAACTCGAATCTGTGCAGGAATTATGTTAAATGACATTATCACCATATTGCATGCTTACACTTCAGTTTATGTATTTGCATATATATATATATATATATATATATATATATATATATACATATGAAAATTATTTCACGAAAGTAACACGTGAAAAATATTTATGATGAATAAAATCACGAAAGGAAAAGAAACACAGAGGCTCAAGCGCTTTCGTCTAATGACATCCTCAGGAACACCGTTTCTTTTCCCTTCGTGGTTTTATTAATCATATACTGTGTGTATAATATATACACACACACACACACACACACACACACACACACACACACAAAATTATATATTATATATATATATATATATATAATCGTCTGCGTATATCAGAATATCCATATACTGTTCTCTCTCTCTCTCTCTCTCCTCTCTCTCTCTCTCTCTATCTCTCTCTCTCTCTCTCTCTCTCTCTCTCTCTCTCTCTCTCTCTCTCTTGCAAGTAGGGCAATAGACATAGTGTATCTCGACTTTCAAAAAGCCTTTGACAAAATCCCTCACGCGAGATTGATGGCTAAAGTCAAAGGACTAGGAATCATCGGGCTCGTTTCCAACTGGATTGAGGATTGGTTAAAAGATAGAAAGCAGAGAGTGGTAATAAATGGAGTGGCTTCGGAGTGGGTGCCCGCACCAGTGGTGTCCCACAGGGTTCCGTTCTGGGTCTTTTACTTTTTATCATCTATATTAATGATATAGACGTCGGGCTTCTAAGTACAATCTCCAAATTTGCAGACGATACGAAATTAGGAAGTAGTGTAGGTACTGAGGAGGGAGTAAGAACGCTTCAGGACGATCTTGACAGGTTGGGCGAATGGTCTGCTACTTGGCAGATGCCATTCAACTTGGACAAATGTAAGGTAATGCACATAGGTTATAAAAACCCGAAGACCGATTACTCTCTCTTGGGAAGGAACTTGACTGAGACCGATCTAAAGAAAGACTTGGAAGTCTATATCAGCAACGATCTGAAACCGTCGAAGCACTGTGCAGAAGTCGAAAAGAGGGCCTTAAAAATATTACGTTATATTAAAAGACAGTTCCAGTTTCGGAACAAGGAGACTGTAATGTCTCTTTATAATTCTCTAGTCAGACCTCAACTGGAATACTGTGCGCAGTTTTGGTCTCCATCCCTCAGGAAGGACATAGAAAGGTTAGAAAGAGTACAAGCAAGGGCTACAAAATTGATCCCTTCAATGAGAATGCAAAGCTACCAACGGAGATTGGAGCGCCTAAATCTGTTTACCTTAGAGACGAGGAGGTTGCGGGGTCAGCTTATTCAAGTCTTCAAGATGCTCAATGGAATAGACAGGGTAGATTACAGAAACTTATTCTCACTTAATGCCAATCCGACAAGAAATAATGGGTTTAAACTGGAACTAAAGACATTTAGGACCTCTGTCTGCGGAAATTTCTTTTCCTATAAAATAGTTAATATCTGGAACCAACTTCCCTCAGCGGTTGTTTCCAGTCAAAGTGTAAATGTGTTTAAAAATAGGCTAAACAAAGTACTGAATACTCCCATAGTTTAAGATTAAAACATAACAAAACTCTGCAGGAGTTCGCTTGCACGGTGTCTCTGTGAGCATGCTAAATATAGAGCTATTTATATTCTCCACTTTCCTGTAAAATTTTCTTGGCTACTTTTCCAGGGTCAAGGTATTTTCTTCAACCTTTTTCCATACCTGCCTCTGGCAGGGAGGGAGCGGAGGGGGGGAGAGAGCCTTCTACTTTTCTATCCAGTTTCTACTACTGCTAGGATAGTTGAAAGAAAAATAAACTTGTTTAATAACAGGACCCTCCCAGAGTGGACCGGAAGGTCTTTGAGGCTTCCTCTTGTCCTTGTAACTCTCTCTCTCTCTCTCTCTCTCTCTCTCTCTCTCTCTCTCTTCTCTCTCTCTCTCTCTCTCGTGAATACAAGCGAATCTATGAAAACAAGAGCATCAATAAATATCAAGTGAATTAAAAATATCATAAATAAATAAAAGAACATAATATCGAAGTGAATTGAAATATCAGAACGGAATCTTGGATTTTAGTAACAACAAATAATTCAAACTAACACAAAAACGTAATATAAAAGTTTTCATCTCTCATTTGCAGATTACATGAGCAAGAGGGATCAGTCACGCGTAACATTTCTATAACATTTGTACCATGTACACTCAGCCTCATTTGTACAGATTGTTCATAATATCATGCAAGTGAATATCGTGAAATGTACATGCATATTCAGTGTATATCCAGGATTCCTTACCCATAACACGAGAGAAATAATATATATATATATATATATAAAAAATCTACACACAGGGCGTTTATAAAGTCCCTATCTATTTCAGTGAAAACGTAGCAAAAAGGGTAAAATTCAATAACAATATAATAAAGGCATATATTTAATGAATACTTTAGCATATGATTCTACATGAGCACCATCAGTATATCTCTACGGAGTTCGAATCTGTCAGCAGCATTGCGGAACACACGTTTTGGAGCAGAACATGGGTTATTTTTGAAACTGCTGTTGCGATACGAGCACGTAAATGTCCCAGCTTCATTCAGATGGCATTTTAAACACCGTCGTCTTTCAATAAGATGGGGCACCTTGTCATTAAGCAAACATTGTTCGGGAGTACCTAAATGAACGATTTCCAAATCGGTGGATCGGACGTGGAGGCAACAAGCCCTGGGCGGCTCGATCTCCTGACCTAACGCCCTTAGATTTCTTTGCATGGTGCTTTATCAAATCAAACGTCTATCAAACGAGGGTACAGATCTGCAAGATTTACGTGTTCGTATTGTAACAGCAGTTACAAAAATAACCCCGTCATGCTCCAAAATGTGTGTTCCGCAATGCTGCCGACAGATTCGAACTCTCTAGAGATACTGATGGTGCTCGTGTAGAATCATATGCTTAAGTATTCATTAAATGTATGCCTTCTATTATATTGTATTGAATTTTACCCTTTTTGCTACGTTGTCACTGAAATAGATAGGGACTTTATAAATACCTTGTATAGTGTTGCAAAATAAAATTTATTTTACATTGAAAATAAATGTATAATGTGAATAAATAATTTGTCACACACTGTAAAATCCAAATAATATTCTGTGTATAGTTTTTAAATACAGGGTGTCCCGTAAGTCTGGACCCATAGGGAAAAATAATAAAATTACAAAATAGTCCAAAAATTTATTACATAATCTGTTCAAAGTGTCCGCCGTTGTGTCGCACACATAGTTGAAGACGCAATCTCGACTGCGACAGCACTTTCTGAATCACAGTCGCAGAAATTTCTTGACACGCCTCCACAATGCGTGCTTTAAGGTGGAAAATGTTCTGAAGTTTGACCTCGTACACTTTGGCTTTCAAGTGGCCCCACAAATAAACTCCAGCGGAGTAAGATCATAATAAAAATAATAAAAATAATAATAAAAAAAATATATATATATATTAAAATAAATTTTTGGACTATTTTGTAATTTTATTTTTTCCCTATGGGTCCAGACTTACGGGACACCCTGTACATAAACTATGGTAGTTTTTCTTTTATCCTTATTTCATAACCTGGGTAAAATATACCCTGTTGGGTTAATTTACCATATTTTTGAAATAAACTTATGAAATTTTATTTATGAAATAAAAGTTAGTTAAACTTAGACCTACAGGTTATAGCTTAGGTTAATAACTACTTTCATCTACTTCTACAGTATATTTCGAACCCATACTATAGACGAGTATATAACCATAATAATATATATATATATATATTTTTTTTTTTTTTCGAAAGGAAGGGGCTCGGGGCTCGGGCCTGCAAAAGTGACCCCTCCAAGAAGACGTAGAGAGCCAAAAACAAGGTCTCCAAGGCTCAATGATGTCATTTTTCTTTTTGAAAAAAGAAAAGGGTGGAAGGACATACACACCGCACGCCACTGAATTATATATATATCAGGCAGATCATGCCTATCACAACTAATGGAACACTACAACAACATTATTGATTCACTTGAAAGTAATGAAAACTATGATGTACTATACACAGACTTTGCTAAAGCGTTCGACAAGTGTGACCACGGAATCATAATACATAAACTGAAATATATGGGAATAACAGGAAAAGTAGGGAAATGGATATATAATTTCCTTAGTGAGCGGAGGCAAGTCGTTACAGTACAAGGAGTATCTTCATCAGAATCAGAGGTCCTCAGCTCAGTACCACAAGGAACAGTATTAGCTCCACTACTCTTCATAATCATGCTAACTGACATAGATGAGGACGTTACCAGAGACAGCACAGTAACATCCTTTGCGGATGACACAAAGATCAGTAGAAAAATAAGAAACCCAGAAGACATAGGATCTTTACAAACCGACATAAACAAAATCTACAAGTGGACTGAAGACAACAATATGAAGTTTAACAC